>JAAAWM010010556.1:0-44352 GCA_036873465.1 Thinopyrum obtusiflorum
ACGAATGAAGCGAAGAAAATTGTTTGCCCATTAGAACTTGAAGTACAGAAGATACACGCTTGTGCGAATGATTGTATATTGTACCATGGTGAGTACAAAGATTTGCGTGCATGTCCCACGTGCATGCATGCACGATACAAGCGCATGAGAGCAAAGGACAAGTACAAATTGGACGACGAGATCAAGACAGGAATTCCATTCAAGGTTGTTTGGTACTTGCCTTTAATTCCAAGGTTGAGGCGTTTGTTTGCAAACCCTAGAGAGGCAAAGAGGTTGTGGTGGCATCATGATGAGCGAATTGTTGATAGGTATATGAGGCACCCGAAAGATGGGGCCCAATGGGAATTAATCGACAACAAGTTTGAAAAAGTTGCAAAGGATCCTAGAAGTATAAGGCTCGGGGAGTGTACTGACGGGATGAATTCTTTTGGCGATATGAGCACCAATCACAGCAGATGGCCGATGCTTCTGTACATATATAACCTAGCTCCTTGGTTGTGTATGAATAAAAAATACATTATGATGCCAATGATTATTCAAGGCCCTAAGCAACCTGGAAATGACATCGACATTTACTTTCAGCTACTGGTAGAAGAACTGCTGATAGTGCGGATAGATGCGCCTGCTGTAAAATGTTATGATGCTTACAGAAAGGAGATTTTTGATCTACATGCGATGCTAGTGCACACCATTCAAGATATGCTGGAATTAGGCAACACATCGGGGCAGAAAACAAAGGGAGATGTAGGGTGTGTCACATGCATGGATAGGACAACTAGCAGAAGACTTCCCAACTCGCACAAAACATTGTATTTGCGTTATCGTAGGTTCTTACGGAAACCTCACCCATATCGAAAGATGAAAGCTGAATTTGATGGTATGGTAGAGGCAGGTGCGGGCCCAAGACCCTATGATGGGGAGGTGGTCCACAAAATGGCTAGAAAAATTAATGTTGTGCTTGGCAAGAACCACCCTTCGACGGTGAAACAAACACCCAAGGGTCAAGTGTTTAAGAAGAAATCGGTGTTCTGGAAATTACCTTACTGGGATCCCAATTCCAATAGGATCCCTAGGCCTCATTAGCCCATACTGCTCCACAAAGAATACCTACAGTTAAAAGGGTAAATCCTAGGCTAATGACATGATAACTCCAAGAATCCAAACGCTCCGTTAATTGATATTTGTAATAATTTGGAAATGAAGGGACATAGGTTCTTTTTAAAGCACTTCTTTTGGGGGGGGGGGGGGGGGGGGGGGGGGGGGGGGGGGGGGGGGGGGGGGGGGACAGTTGGCAAGCAATACATTGGGCTCTTCTTATTGATAAAGCCAGTAATAATGAAACTAGAAAGGAAAAGAAAAAAGACAAAGAAAAATATCTGCACGAATCTTCGCGTAACATCAATGGCATAGGACCTAGATTAGCGATGTCAACCGGGTCCCGTTTAATCCCGTTTAAAGTCCACTTATGACATGATAGTTCAAAAATGTTTTTTGTTTGTTTGAGGAAAATGAACTATCAAGCTAGCAAAAACTAATTAAATGGGATTGCGGACGCCATTTATTTGCCACTTACATCCCTAACCTAGATGTGCATTACTTAGAGCACATCTAGATGTGCTTTAGCAATACTGTCAAACAAAACCCCTAATCATCATTGCAAACAGTGCATAGAACATGGCTAATGCGACAACCACAACGACACATGCTAGTTCCTTCTTGTCTCTTTCTTTCATCTGTTGCCTGTGATTGATTCTTTCTTGCTTCATCATACCGATTGTACATTCCAGATCAGCCAGTTTCTTCTTTAGCTTTACGTTATCTTCTGCGAGCTTGGTGGTAACACTCTGAGCCCTGCCATGCCATTCTTCATCCAGCCAGTTAACAAAGGCACAAGCCTCATATCCTTGCCAATGTTAAATAGTATTCTGGATGAGCGGTGTCATTAACTGAAGTGAAATGATGAACTTAATTAGCACTAACCTCTAAGGGGCAACTGAGAAGCCGCTTGCCAATGTCAAATCCCTCTATGCATACATGTCGAGCGGGAGTGTGCCCGTGCACACAACTCAGCTTTTGGTACTTCTCGGTGGCGCAAAACTCGGAGTCGAACTTGTGTTGCAGGAGTCTGGAGTCATGCTCCGGATCCGGCGGCAGATCGCTTTCCTAGGGGGGGGGGGGTCATTCAGGACGGATTCAGCAAGGAGCTATACTTTGGACATGCTAAAATAGATCGGGATAGATTGGAACCTGACAGGACGATTCGGATCCGTAGTACACCTGCCTTCTGATGACCTTAGGTAAGTGCTCGGCGGCGACCACCGTCGTGGCGGCAATACGAGCAGGAGCAGCCGCACCGAAACCATCAGGACCACTCGTCTGCATTCCCCCAATGGTAGCGCCACGCGAGGGAATTTGGAGGCTATGTAGGGATTTGGGGGAAATGGGGAAACTGTGGAGATAAGCTAACGGTTGGGAACTACCTATGGCACTATATATTGTATATGGCACACTGTTTATACATGTCGTTTGTGTGTTAGGTATTACAACGTCACACACAATTTCCGCACCAAACCGTGTGAGAAGACAACGTAGGTTTGACACGGTTGCCGTTACATAACCGTATGTGATGTACTCCCCTGTCCATATAATTGAGTTACGGTGAGATACCGTGTAAATAGCCACTCTGTGGATATCCGTAAAAAAACAGCCGCTCTGCGTGTAGAGATGGCGGTGGCGGCCAAGGCAGCGGCTACCAGAGAAGAGGTCAATCCTCGGTCGGTGGGCGGTGGTGGCGTCATAGGAGGTCAATCCTCGGTCTGCGGCGGGAGATAGGAGGAGCTCAACCATCGAGGTCGGCGGCGGCGTGATTCGAGCACATCCATCGCGGTCGATGGTGGGATAGTGGAGGTCGAACTTCAGGCAGCAGCCGCACTAAGCTTTGCTCCTCGACCCTGCTGTCTCGGCGTGCCGCTGCATCGCGCTTGTCTGTCTGCTGGGTGGAGGTCGCCGCGCGGCTAATTAATTAAGGTATTCTTTTCGTGAGTGGCTTAATTAAGGTATTCAATTCCTAAGGGTAGTGTTGTACTAGTACTCTGCGTGTAAATTGACCGGCCATTAATTTTTGTCATTGCATGTCTAGATAACAACATGGAGCGCCCTCAGTAATTATTAAAATAAAACCTTGTGATTTATGCACGCATCTTTGGGCAACAATTAATCCGTGTAATAATGTTGTTGTTTTGTTTTTAATTACCATTCGTGTGCTGCAGATGGGACGATCTCGATGGATGAAGAATCGGAAAACCACAGATTTTATCAGTGGCATGACAGAGTTTATGAATTTGGCTGAAAGTACAAACATGAGAATTGGTGATGCAGATTACATCCTATGTCCATGTACTGATTGTGCCAATACAGAATCACATGAAGTTGCAGATGTCCAGATGCACTTAGTCTCTAGGGGATTCATGGATGGATATACACGTTGGACCAGACACGGTGAAGAGGAGGTCATGGATGAAGATACCCAGGGCAGCAAGATGCCAAACCCCGATCAGTGTCACATGGATGTTGAATCTAACATCGGGGCAGAGGCGTCAAGCTACCAATGGAACACCGGAAAGCCAAAACACCCATTGGAAAACCAAGATGTCGACACAGATGACGATGATCTTGATATGCCAGATTTTACTGCTATGATTGCAGATTTCGAGGGCCCAAAAAAGGATATGATTGGATACAAGGATCTGCCAACCATTGATGCGGACTCCAAGAAAGAATTGTATCCAGGTTGCAAAAACAAATATTCCATGTTGAGTGCCACCCTGGTGCTTCTCAGATTTAAAGCAGCAAATGGTCTATCAAACAAGGGCTTCACAGAGATGTTAGGTATTTTCAAAGAAATTCTTCCGGAAGATAATGTGCTCCCCAGAAGCACGAATGAAGCAAAGAAAATTGTTTGCCCATTGGAACTTGAAGTACAGAAGATACACGCTTGTGTGAATGATTGTATATTGTACCGTGGTGAGTACAAAGATTTGCGTGCATGTCCCACATGCAAGCATGCACGATACAAGCGCAGGAGAGCAAAGGATAAGTACAAATTGGATGATGAGATCAAGACATGAATCCCGTTCAAGGTTGTTTGGTACTTGCCTTTAATTCAAAGGTTGAGGCGTTTGTTTGCAAACCCTAGAGAGGCAAAGAGGTTGTGGTGGCATCATGATGATCGAATTGCGGATAGGTTTGTGAGGCACCCGAAAGATGGGGCTCAGTGGGAATTAATCGACAACAAGTTTGAAAAATTTGCCAAGGATCCTAGAAGTATGAGGCTCGGGGAGTGTACTCACGGGATGAATCCTTTTGGCGATATGAGCACCAATCACAACACATGGCCGGTGCTTCTGTGCATATATAACCTAGCTCCTTGGTTGTGTATGAAGAAAAAATACATTATGATGTCAATGATTATCCAAGGCCCGAAGCAACCTGGAAATGACATCGACATTTACTTTCAGCTACTGGTAGAAGAACTGCTGACAGTGTGGATAGATCCGCCTGCCGTAAAATGTTATGATGCTTAAGGAGATTTTCGATCTACATGCGATGCTATTGCACACCATTCAAGAATGTCGGATTTAGGCAACACATTGGGGCAGAAAACAAAGGGAGACGTAGGGTGTGTCACATGCATGGATAGGACAACTAGCAGAAGACTTCCCAACTCGCGCAAAACAGAGAAAGCCCATTTGACGGTACTGCTTAACAGCCCAGTTCTCATCGCTTATGCCAAAGAACACTTGGCGGATATATGCCATAGATTCTTACCAATGGTGCCTTCATCGGATGTGGAGATGAAGGGGCACACTAAGAACTACGCCGAATGGCTGAAGAATCATTTGGCACAAGGATCCATCGATGACATTGCTACGTGTTTGGCACAAAAGCTATCACCTACGGTGTTGACGTACCAAGCATATGACATAAATGGATACATGTTCTACACTGAGGAACGTGATCAGAAGACCTCGTATAAGAACAGCTCTGTTCGAATAGAATGCATGACTGTTCGTATAAGAACAGCTCTGTTCGAATAGAATGCATGACTGTAAATGAAGCTGATAAAAGGGTATACTATGGAACCATCAAAGAGATTTGGAAGCTTGACTATGTGAAAGTTAAGGTGGCATTATTCAGGTGTGCATGGATCCCTCTTGGTCAGGTAAGGATTGATGAGTACAGGAAGACCTGTGTTAACAGGACAACGATGGCATATCACGCGGACCCATTCATTCTTGCCAGCGTTGCTACCCAGATTTTCTTTGTTGAAGACCCCTTGCATAAGAACGGCCATTTAGCGATGCATGGTAAGAGAAGGGTACTGGGTGTCGATGATGTTGCCGATGAGGAGGAGTACGATGAATTTGATGAGTTGCCAGCCAAGGGATCACGCACCCGTGTAACAGAGCAGCGTAAAATCATCAAAAACCCCAAGTTCATTCGGGGTCAACTTAATGATCCCAGTTCCCCCATGTACATGGGAATTAAGCCGTAAGACTAGGATTTATGCCTACCCTGCAACTTAATTCGTTCAATTTAGGACTGTCGCGTGTACTGAATTTGTGAGTTATGCCCGGTTTTCTGTTGATGTAAGAACCGTTAATATGTTGACCTTGATATGCTGTCAGCTCAGGCAATGAATATGAACTGTTTTTTGTTGTTGTTGTTGTTGTTGTTGTTGTTGTTGTTGTTGTTGTTGTTATTATTATTATTATTATTATTATTATTATCATCATAGAGGTAGCACACTCAATTGATCTCACTATAGTATGTGTGAACAAAAATATGCAATATGGTTTGCGAATAGCACACGGTTCGTTGATGAAAGCCGTGTGCCCACCAAACCCCGCCACCTCGCCCACGATCTGAGTCGTGCTTTCTGATTGGCCAGAACCCAAACCCAACGGATCGTACGTCTGCACCGTTGGATGCTCCCAGATCGAACGGCGATGCTCATCCCTTTCGACAACACATGCAGTTTCGGTTGTAATTTTATTTTTATGCACAAAATGCACGTTAATCTCAAAAAATGTCTTAAATATAGCTAACGATACCTGAAATGCGCCAGAAAATCAAACACGTGGTATAATGGTGATTGTGTACAGTGAAAAAATTTATGGGGCCAAACGATGAAGTCACCGGCCACAGGAGTTTGAATTGACACGTCTCCTTTTGGAAAACCATGATCCTTCATGTGAGATGCTCCGATTTGGAAGGAGCGGTCATCAAAACTTGTGCCAAACTTTACCAATTTTTTTCCACGGGGTCGTGAGAGCACGCCATAGGCACACATCGATTTTGATGATGTCCGAACTCCATCTGAATTTCCTATAGTTAAAATACCAACTAGGCCTACGCCAGTGGCCGCACCTCACAGCCGAAATGTTTGACACTTCTCCCCGCTTCTTGAACAAATGGATGAAAACTCACAAAGTGACGCACAAATGATCTGTACACCTTTGCTAGGCTGATAGTAAGGGGGTATCATAGCTAGTATCATGCATGCCAACTAGGCAATTTTGATGAGTTGTCATAGAATTAATTAAATGAAGAAAGAGAGGGTTAAGTATCATATCATGAAACCGTATCATAATAAATGCTATGCTACTATGTGTCATGCATGACAATATAAATAAAGTACTACATATGATACTAGCTACTCTATGATACTGTGCATTAGAGCAAGTACATAATAGAGTGACATAAGACTAGCCACGATGGGTAGTAACATAGAATGTTACTAGTCTATGTTACTACCTCTATAGTGGGGAGTAACATATGTGTAGTAACATGCAACACTTCATTTATTAGGCTATAGAGTCATCTTGCCTTGAGATGTGTGATGTTACTCATACTACTAGTAAGACTACCCACAGTGGGAGTAACATAGGTAGTGACATCACACATATCTAGATAAAATAGATGATGTGGCAAGCAATAAATGAAGAAATGGAGGAAAGTGGTAACATAGCTAGTTAGAGCATGGTTTATAGTATAGCCAACAATCGGCTATATAAGGTTGCCACATCATCTATAGCCAACCTAGTAGCCAACATGTATAGTAACAAGTTACTAAGTAGCACTACTTCATTAATAGATGGCCCACCTTACACTCTCACATTGTTTCTTGGAGCACTTGTTGTAGCCGGCTGTTAATCTACAGCCCACTTCCCTTCTCTCTCCTCTTCTCTCACATCCAACTCAGCAAATATATAATATTTTAATCCTTACAGCCTACTGATTGTACCTTATTATACTTGCTCTTACTAGTAGTATGAGTAACATCACACATATCTAGATAAAATGAGTCTGTAGCCTAATAAATGAAGTGTTGCATGTTACCACACATATGTTCTCCCCACTATAGAGGTAGTAACATAGACTAGTAACATGTGCATGTTACTAGTCTATGTTACTACCCATTGTGGCTAGTCTAACTAGCTATGTTACCACTTTCCTCTCTTTCTTCATTTATTGCTTGCCACATCATCTATTTTATCTAGATACGTGTGATGTTACTACCTATGTTACTCCCACTGTGGGTAGTCTAAGCGGGCTATAAGGAATAGAATAATATATATGTGCTTATTAGTTGGAGGAAAGAGAAGAGAAGCAGGCTCTTGGTTAGTAGAGCCAGCTGCAACACGAGACCCAAGACACTTTGTGAGGATGTAAGGTGGGCCAACTATTGATAAACTAGTACGTATTTAAAACCTATTATTGTACATGCCCGCTAAGAGGTTGGTTGTATATGACATGGAAACTTCTTATAGCCGACCCTTGGCTGTATTATTAACCATGCTCTTAGTGAGGTAACTAGTATATCATAGACGACTAGCTAGTATCAGACTAGCCACAGTGGGAGTAACTTCAGCAGTAACATCGACTCCAACTCAGCAAACTTGCTTATGTGGCAATAAGTTAATGAGGAGAGAGATAGTTTTAGTAACTTAGCTAGTTACTGTAACATCACATGTCCCAATGCAATATGAGTCTATAACCTAATAAATGAAGCTTTGCATGACACTACACTTATGTTACTACCACTATGAAGGTAGTAACATAGTCTAGGTATATGTGTATGTTACTAGTGTATGTTACTCTCCATTGTGGCTAGTCTCATACTCCCTCCTTTCCGGTTTAGGCTGGTTGTAATGGTAGTATCATAAGCGGTATCATGCATGCCAACTAGACTTTCTGGATGATGTGGCACACAATTAAATGAGGAAAGAGAGGATGTGGTATCATATCATGATACCGTGTCATATTAAATGTTGTACTACTACTTTGTGTGATGCATGACAATTAATAAGGCAACCTAAGATACTAACTTATGATACTATGCATTACGGAAGTAGTATCATACACTATCATATATATATATATATGCATTACGGAAGTAGTATCATACACTATCATATATATGCATGATACTAGTATATGATACTCCCCATTACAACCAGCCTTATAGGGCTCAATTCAAAAATCTCACCAACCAAGGTAGATGGTGAGTGGTGGAATACTTTTTGTAGTTTGCAAAAACACCCAATTAATGCTTTTGTTTTCCTCAAAAAATTATGTTTTCCAATGTATTAATTGCAATACATGCATGCATATATAAAGTACATGCATTGGTCAACTTTCTCTTAATACTTGCATGCAATGATTTAATGCACCTTGGAATCTGTACATGTGATGGGGAACAACCAAATTGAGCCTTATAAAATGGAAAAACTAAAATTTTGAGATAAGCCTATAAACCGAAAAGGAGGGAGTATATATGCATGATACTAGTATATGATCGGCAATACCTTCGTAATGCGCACATGCATAGTATCATAAGTTAGTATCTTAGGTTCCTTATTAATTGCCATGCATGACACAAAGTAGTACAACATTTAATATGATATGGTATCATGATATGATACCACACCCTCTCTTTCCTCATTTAACTGTGTGCCACAGCATCATCCAAAAAGTCTAGTTGGCATGCATCATACCGCTTGATACTCCCATATTACGACCAGCCATATTAGGGTGGCCATAGTGGGGGTATCATAGCCAGTATCATGCACTCGGGAATAGAAAATATGATGATGTGGCAAAGAAGCAGTAACATAGGTAGATACCGTAACATATATATATATATATATATATATAATAATGCTATACTACTTTGTGTCATGCATGGCCATAAATACGGTCATCTATGATATATACTACTCTATGATACTATATATGCACTATGAAGGTACGTACGTAGTATCATACACTAGTATCATATGCATGATACTATATATATAGTATATGATGCTCCCCACTATATAAGGCTGGCAATAGTGGTGGTATATCATAGCCGACGATGTCATGCACTCGGAGATAGGAAGTATGCTGATGTGGCAAAGAATTAAATATATATAAAGAGGGTTAGAGTAACATATAGGTAGATACCGTATCATGTTAAATGCGATGCTAATTTGTGTCATGCATGGCAATAAATATGATCTATATATGATACTATACTCTATGTATTATATATACTATGCGCTATAATTAATTAAAGGTAGTATCATACACTAGTATCATATATACTGTATATTCATGATACTAGTATATGACACTCTCCACTATACTCGTGATTTCTTACCGTGGAAAAAAATTGAAGGCGAAACGATGAACTCATGTTTTCATTCGAACAAAAATATGATGTTAGGTAATGTAAATGTTTTCAAAGAGCACACGGTTAACTCACGAAAGCCGTGTGTCCACTAAACTGTGGCCGATGCACCCTCCATCCCTCTGCCACGCGCGCGATTTGAGTCGTGCGTCCTGATTGGCCAGAACCCAAACCCCACGGATCGTACGTCTGCACCGTTGGATTCTCCTTGATCGAACGGCGATCCTCATCCCTTTCGACAACACATGTACATGTTTTCAAATAGCCCCTCCCAAAAAAATGTTTTCAAATAGCACACGGTTCACACACGAAAGTCGTGTGCCTACCAAACCGTGGCCGATGCCCCCCATTGCTGCGCGCGCGATCTGTGTCGTGCGTTCTGATTGGCCAGAACCCAAATCCCATGGATCATACGTCTGCACCATCGGATGCTCCCAGATCGAACGACAATCCTCATCCCTTTCGACAGGAAATGCAGTCCGGCTAGGAATTGATTTATATACCAACATGCACGGTAAATGCCAAAAAATGTCTTACATATAGCACACAAGACTTGAAATGCGCCAGCAAATCAAACCCGTGGTAAAATTGTGATTGGTTTACGTGGGAAAAATTTAGAGGCGAAACGATGAACTCACGTCTTCATTTCAAAATTAGTACATCTTCATTTCAAACGAAATTATTCTGTTTGTGCACACAAGCGCTTAGAGGCAACCGTTTGCATAGGCCTTTCCGCGCGCGCGGCTACCAGGGATATTTTTCACCCCTTTCACCTAGCCCGCGTTTCACTCAACTAGTCCACCCAATCTCCTTCGCCAGCTCCCCCTCCCCCAGATCCACAGCAGAACCCTCTCCGGCGCCGCCGTGCTCACCCCGGCCGTGTGCCCGCTCTTCGGCGTCAAGCCTACCTCCACTGCCGTTCCCAACACGCGGCGGCCTGCACCTCGCCGTCTTCGTTTGCTCGCCAGCCACCCTCGAGCATATCGATGCAGTAACCCTCGCCTCTCCTGTGGTCCGGCCGGGTTTGCATTAAGAAGCCTCTTAGTTACTGCTCTCCATCACGGTGAGGCATATTTCCTCGCAATCCCTCTTCCAATTTCGTTCCATATGTTCCCAAATTGGCTATAAAATAATGGAGAGCGTATATATGTTCATTATCTACCTTCCTTACTACATATAAGCTGTATTTGTTCCAATAAGTTACTGCCTATTTACAGATCGCGGGCGCCCGAGTCACACAAACTTAACAAATTAGCCGTACATTTTCTAAATTATTGCATGGCATGTTTAGAAAGCTTGATACCAAGTTGTTAGTTTTATGCTTATCCTCCTTTCCTGAGTTTCGCATGTGTTCTCTGTAGATGCCGAGTAGCAGCGACAGCACTCATTCAGGCCATGTATCTTCATCTGATTCGGACAACCCTAGGTCTTCAGCAGATTGTGAGGGATCAAGTAGTCTTGAACGGGATAGAGCTACAGCAATTACCCTTCCGGTCAGGACACGGAGGAATGCTCCAAGGAAGCCCACACACCAGCCTAAAGGTGTATATGAAGTAACCAAGATTGATTTAAAGTCCTGGGCTCCAACTAAACCAGATAAAGCACGCATGAGGTTCAGGAGTGTGTGTGGATTTGTTGGCAGGGCAAGGCTCAGCATTAATCTGCCGGGGTTTCAGAAGGCTGACATAGAAACACGGTGAAGGATAGTCTGGGAGATCATGGATCAATTCAACGTTCCAGAGCAGTGGAGAATGCAGGTGGAACACGCTGCACTGAAGAAGGCTAGGGATGCTTGGAGAAACTGGAAGCACGTGCTGTACAAGAAGTACTTGAGTGAAGGCAAGGACCCAATCCCCGCATACCCCCAAATTACAAAGGTAGACTGGGCAAAATTCAAAGGGTCAGGGCAACTAAAGAGTTTGCTGAGAAGAGTTTCAAGCAATCGGAACTTTAGAAGAAGAACATAAACCCCCACCGTATGGGTGTGGCAGGATACTACGGCATGAAACTGATATGGGAACAGGAGGACAAAGAAGCAGTAGCGGCGGGTGGGAATCTGGCCTTTAGTGAAATCAGGGGCGAACGCGCCAGAGACTACTTGCGGGCACGTGCAAAGAGGCATGATGACGGAACTTATTACTTTGAAAACGCATGTGACGCCAAACTGTATGAAGTGATGTTAGAGGCTTCCAAGATCCCTGGAAGGTTCTACAGGAACTCAGGGCAATGTGACATTCTGTCCATTGCTCTGGACACAAAAGAGCCCCCTGGCCGTGCAAGGGGTATAGGTGTTAATGTCCCGCACAAGAGGGCTTTCACACTCAGCAAAGAAGAGAGGCTCAGCATGAAAAAAGCGAGGACTGAAATGAAGCAGAATGCATTGTATGAAAGGTTGAAGAAGGAGATTTATCCAGCTGTTCGAAAGGATGTTGAGGAGTCAATGATGATGCAGAAGACTCTAACACAGACAGATAGCCAGCAGATGGGAGGGGAGGAGGGCATGGAGGATGCTGCTTATTGTGCGACAACACTGCACAAGAGTAGTTGTGCATCAGCTGACCCCAGCGACACTGAGACTGCAGCTGCTCGTGATGATGCTATATCTGATCTATCTGGAATGAAAGACAGACTGAAGGGCGTGCTTACACATTATGAAGGTACATTAAAATGTGCAATAGCCTGGGTTTGCCCACCCTTCTTGGAAGATGGCCTCTTCTTGGACAATGTGCCATTGAAGCCGGGCTGTGTGAAGTGCTACGTGACTGAAGTAAAGCCTGGATTCAATGAATTTGCCCTGAAGAATGTCCTAGGAGACTTCAATGAGCAAAGGACCTTGGGAGAAACACTGTTACATCACATCAAGTGGCCACGAAAGGAAATACAGTTCATCGATGAGATTCCTGAAGCCCCGCCAAGAGCAACCACTGTCGCCCCTCAACCGGTGACGCTCTCCTTGCCACAGCAGCTCTCGCGGGCTGATGCATCAACCTGTGATCAGCCTGCCCGACTTTGTGGCGTACATGCCATGTCATCCTCCGCCCCAAAGCAGCCAGTGGCAAGGCCTACAACTGCTGATGACGCACCACCGGTTCAGATGCCGGCCGCTGAAGCAGCGGGGGGAGACCCAGCTCCAGCACATGCTCAGCAGACCAACCTGGTGGAACAGACTGCTAAGCAGTCTGATGCTTCGGAACCGCCTGCTAAGCAGTCTGTAGGTCCAGAACCGACTGCTCATCAGTCCGTCGGTCTGCAGCGTGTGATCAGCATACCAATGCGTCAGCACTTCCTGCTCAGCAAACCAACGCGTTGGCACGGCCTCCTCAGCACACCGACAAGTTGGCACCACCTGCGCAGAAACCTGACATAGCTTCAACACATGGTCAGCAGACCAATGCCTCTGCTTCTACAGCCCAGCAGTCCGTCACAGCAGCACCGCCAGCTCAGCAGTCCGGCATAGATAAACCATCTGCTAAGTAGTCCGTCCAAGCTTCATCGTCTGCTCGGCAGTCTACCTTGCAGCCAACCAGACGTTCTGCCAGAAATGCTTCAAGTACCAAGAAGCAAGTGGCCAAAAAGGCTACAACCACGACCATGAGGAAGCGCAGCGGGAGAGTGAAGAGGAAAGAGAACGATTGCCTCTTACTTAAAGCACTCATCGCCCAGAACCAAATTAACAATAGCTTGTTTGAATCAGGGAGTAATATTATTTCTCACGCCATGAATGATGAAGAAGTAGAATTGTTGCTTGCTAAAAGTAAAGCAGACGTACTTGAAGCACGCAATTACGTCCATGGCCAGCCATTTCTTGTTGGCGAATACTTTGATGAGTGCAACTCCAGTTGTCGCGAGTTACATGAATATTGCATGGATCAAATGTCAGGAGGTCATCATGCTTTGCTAGTCCACTACAATAGAGATCATTTCCGACACGATGCTGGTTCCATCAATGTGAGTTTCGAGGACTTACATCTCTTCTTCAACTTCAACGTGCTCGATGCCACTCTTGTTACATGCCTGATTTTGTAAGTACTTAACAAACTCTGATCAACTTCTTCATACAAGGCTGTAAATGATAAACAGCTAACTGCATTTTATTCCTCTCAGGGGATTGAACGCGCAGAGAAGAAAAAGGGAGAGTGTGTATTTCATAAATCCTGCATTAGCAAATGGCATAGCATTAGATGGTAAGGACCGACGGGACTGGGCCATTAACACGGTCGTCCGTATCTTCGAAAACATGTCCCATGTAGAATAATTTCTCTGGCCATATCATGAACGGTAAGTCAAGTAAACAACCACGCATACACTGATTGTCTTTCAGATTTCGACATCATTCATAAGTTCATGGCTTTCTTAATATGTACTCCCTCCGTAAACTAATATAAGAGCGTTTAGATCACTACTTTAGTAATCTAAATGCTCTTATATTAGTTTACAGAGGGAGTAGCAATCACTGGATATTGGTATTCATTGTTCCAAACAAGAACACATTTTACTACATTGATTCTCTCAGAGAGTCAACAAACGCTCAGGATCTGACGCATGTTCAGCAATTCTTGGATAGGTATTGAATTCTATGATGTTGAAATTAATTTGCATTCATATCTGGTTCAATAATTGATGTTGTCAAAATTCATCATCATTTGCAGTGTGCTCGCATTGTGGAAAACTAAACCAGGGAACCTGTTCAAGACGGAACAACCTCTGCAGCACGAGATCGTTTCTCCGGTAACACACCGAAATCTGTTTTTTTCAGAAAATTTATCCAACAGTCTGCAAATACCTTTCCTTACGCTGGTCAAATGTTCAAGCTTCTAAATAAACCTCTTTCTATTTTGTACAAAGAAAAAATAATACATCTAACACCGGTTAGGTTGTTCCTAACAGGACAAATAAATGACTAATTTGGTACAAAAAATTTCAGTGTCCTCAGCAAGAAGCAGGGACCAACCTTTGTGGATACTATGTTTGCAGACACATGATCTCCATCTGCAAATCTGCTGATAGTTGTGACGATGCTCGTGAATTAGTACCAGTAAGTCTATCATAATTAATATCTTCTACTGCACTCATATGGCACATACTGATCTTAAAAATACTGCAGCTCATCTTAAAACCGAGGACCCCTGAACCGCTCCCGGCTGGTGAATTGCTGATGGTTCGGAGATTTATCAGCGACTTCTTCTTGGATCACTACATCAATCCCACTGGTGATAATGAAGATTTCAGCATGCGTTCTCCTGAAACATTGAGTAAGAGTTAGCCGCTAAACATATAATGCATGGATCCATTGTTTTCCATCTGATGAGTTCTTTGTATTTCGTACACTATGATTAATTATGTAATGCATATATGTGTGGACAAATCATTGGAATTTAGCTACCATATGTTCAATTGCAATTGTTGCGAAATATGATGAATGTTCTTCCTGTGGACACTATTTGTTCAATTGAATATTGTGGCGAATTTGCTTTTTGCGTGCCGATTCAAAATGGGATATTTTTGTTTATTTGTTCAATTGAATACTGTGGCAAATTTGCTTTTTGCATGCCGATTCAAAATGGGATATTTTTGTTTTAACCTGGCAATTGCTCCGCACACGGTTCAACTAAATGAGTGTGTGCGATCCACATCGGAAAGCATACGTCAATCGTAGCGGAACAGTCGGTGATACACAGTAGATCGCAAACGATTTGCAGCGCTACTATGCTATCTCTTGAGCACTGCGTTGGTTTTCCCTTGAAGAGGAAAGGGTGATGCAGTAAAGTAGCGTAAGTATTTCCCTCAGTTTTTGAGAACCAAGGTATCAATCCAGTAGGAGATCACGCACGAGTCCCTCGCACCTACACAAACAAAAAAGAACCTCGCAACCAACTCGATAAAGGGGTTGTCAATCCCTCAACGGTCACTTACGAGAGTGAGATCTGATAGATATGATAAGATAATATTTTTTGGTATTTTTATGATAAAGAGAAATAAAGATGCAAAGTAAAATAAAAGGCAAAAGAAATAACTAAGTGTTGGAAGATTAATATGATGGAAAATAGACCCCGGGGCCATAGGTTTCACTAGTGGCTTCTCTCGAGAGCATAAGTATTATGGTGGGTGAACAAATTACTGTTGAGCAATTGATAGAATTGAGCATAGTTATGAGAATATCTAGGTATGATCATGTATATAGGCATCAGGTCCGTGAAAAGTAGACCGACTCCTGCCTGCATCTACTACTATTACTCCACACATCGACCGCTATCCAGCATGCATCTAGAGTATTAAGTTCATAAGAACAGAGTAACACTTTAAGCAAGATGACATGATGTAGAGGGATAAACTCATGCAATATGATATAAACCCCATCTTGTTATCCTCGATGGCAACAATACAATACGTGCCTTGTTGCCCCTGATGTCACTGGGAAAGGACACCGCAAGATTGAACCCAAAGCTAAGCACTTCTCCCATTGCAAGAAAGATCAATCTAGTAGTCCAAACCAAACTGATAATTCGAAGAGACTTGCAAAGATAACCAATCATACATAAAAGAATTCAGAGGAGATTCAAATATTGTTCATAGATAAACTTGATCATAAACCCACAATTCATCGGTCTCAACAAAAACACCGCAAAAGAAGATTACATCGAATAGATCTCCACGAGAATCATGGAGAACATTGTATTGAGATCCAAAGAGAGAGAAGAAGCCATCTAGCTAATAACTATGGACTCGAAGGTCTGAGGTAAACTACTCACACATCATCGGAGAGGCTATGGTGTTGATGTAGAAGCCCTCCGTGATCAATGCCCCCTCCGGCGGAGCGCCGGAAAAAGCCTCAAGATGGGATCTCATGGGTACAGAAGGTTGCGGCGGTGGAATTAGGTTTTTGGCTCCGTATCTGGTAGTTTGGGGGTACGTAGGTATATATAGGAGGAAGAAGTACGTCGGTGGAGCAACGTGGGCCCCACGAGGGTGGAGGGCGCGCCCAGGGGGTAGGCGCGCCCCCTGCCTCGTGCTCTCCTGGTTGCTTTCTTGACGTAGGGTCCAAGTCCTCTGGATCACGTTTGTTCCAAAAATCACGTTCCCGAAGGTTTCATTCCGTTTGGACTCCATTTGATATTCTTTTTCTGCGAAACACTGAAATAGGCAAAAAAACAGCAATTCTGGGCTGGGCCTCCGGCTAATAGGTTAGTCCCAAAAATAATATAAAAGTGTATAATAAAGCCCATTAAAGGGGGGGGGGGGGGGGGGGGGGGGGGGGGGGGGGGGGGGGGGGGGGGGGGGGGGGGGGGGGGGGGGGGGGGGGGGGGGGGGGGGGGGGGGGGGGGGGGGGGGGGGGGGGGGGGGGGGGGGGGGGGGGGGGGGGGGGGGGGGGGGGGGGGGGGGGGGGGGGGGGGGGGGGGGGGGGGGGGGGGGGGGGGGGGGGGGGGGGGGGGGGGGGGGGGGGGGGGGGGGGGGGGGGGGGGGGGGGGGGGGGGGGGGGGGGGGGGGGGGGGGGGGGGGGGGGGGGGGGGGGGGGGGGGGGGGGGGGGGGGGGGGGGGGGGGGGGGGGGATCATATAGTCTGGCTATGCTCTATCTTCACCACACAAAGTATTTAAATCATGTACAACCCCGATGACAAGCCAAGCAATTGTTTCACACTTTTGGTGTTCTCAAACTTTTTCAATCTTCACGCAATACATGAGCGTGAGCCATGGATATAGCACTATATGTGGAATAGAATGGTGCTTGTGGAGAAGACAAAAAAGGGAGAAGATAGTCTCACATCAACTAGGCGTATCAACGGGCTATGGAGATGCCCATTAATAGATATCAATGTGAGTGAGTAGGGATTGCCATGCAACGGATGCACTAGAGCTATAAGTATATGAAAGCTCAAGAAAAGAAACTAAGTGGGTGTGCATCCAACTCGCTTGCTCATGAAGACCTAGGGCATTTTGAGGAAGCCCATCATTGGAATATACAAGCCAAGTTCTATAATGAAAAATTCCCACTAGTATATGAAAGTGATAACATAAGAGACTCTCTATCATGAAGATCATGGTGCTACTTTGAAGCTGAAGTGTGGTAAAAGGATAGTAACATTGTCCCTTCTCTCTTTTTCTCTCATTTTTTTATTTGGGCCTTTTCTCTCTTTTTTTATGGCCTCTTTTTTTTTATCATCCGGAGTCTCATCCCGACTTGTGGGGGAATCATAGTCTCCATCATCCTTTCCTCACTTGGGACAATGCTCTAAAAATGATGATCATCACACTTTTATTTACTTACAACTCAACAATTACAACTCAATACTTAGAACAAAATATGACTCTATGTGAATGCCTCCGGCGGTGTACCGGGATATGTAATGAATCAAGAGTGACATGTATGAAAGAATTATGAACGGTGGCTTTGCCAAAAATACGATGTCAACTACCTGATCATGCAAAGCAATATGACAATGATGGAGCGTGTCATAGTAAACGGAACGGGGGGGGGGGGGGGGGGGGGGGGGGGGGGGGGGGGGGGGGGGGGGGGGGGGGGGGGGGGGGGGGGGGGGGGGGGGGGGGGGGGGGGGGGGGGGGGGGGGGGGGGGGGGGGGGGGGGGGGGGGGGGGGGGGGGGGGGGGGGGGGGGGGGGGGGGGGGGGGGGGGGGGGGGGGGGGGGGGGGGGGGGGGGGGGGGGGGGGGGGGGGGGGGGGGGGGGGGGGGGGGGGGGGGGGGGGGGGGGGGGGGGGGGGGGGGGGGGGGGGGGGGGGGGGGGGGGGGGGGGGGGGGGGGGGGGGGGGGGGGGGGGGGGGGGGGGGGGGGGGGGGGGGGGGGGGGGGGGGGGGGGGGGGGGGGGGGGGGGGGGGGGGGGGGGGGGGGGGGGGGGGGGGGGGGGGGGGGGGGGGGGGGGGGGGGGGGGGGGGGGGGGGGGGGGGGGGGGGGGGGGGGGGGGGGGGGGGGGGGGGGGGGGGGGGGGGGGGGGGGGGGGGGGGGGGGGGGGGGGGGGGGGGGGGGGGGGGGGGGGGGGGGGGGGGGGGGGGGGGGGGGGGGGGGGGGGGGGGGGGGGGGGGGGGGGGGGGGGGGGGGGGGGGGGGGGGGGGGGGGGGGGGGGGGGGGGGGGGGGGGGGGGGGGGGGGGGGGGGGGGGGGGGGGGGGGGGGGGGGGGGGGGGGGGGGGGGGGGGGGGGGGGGGGGGGGGGGGGGGGGGGGGGGGGGGGGGGGGGGGGGGGGGGGGGGGGGGGGGGGGGGGGGGGGGGGGGGGGGGGGGGGGGGGGGGGGGGGGGGGGGGGGGGGGGGGGGGGGGGGGGGGGGGGGGGGGGGGGGGGGGGGGGGGGGGGGGGGGGGGGGGGGGGGGGGGGGGGGGGGGGGGGGGGGGGGGGGGGGGGGGGGGGGGGGGGGGGGGGGGGGGGGGGGGGGGGGGGGGGGGGGGGGGGGGGGGGGGGGGGGGGGGGGGGGGGGGGGGGGGGGGGGGGGGGGGGGGGGGGGGGGGGGGGGGGGGGGGGGGGGGGGGGGGGGGGGGGGGGGGGGGGGGGGGGGGGGGGGGGGGGGGGGGGGGGGGGGGGGGGGGGGGGGGGGGGGGGGGGGGGGGGGGGGGGGGGGGGGGGGGGGGGGGGGGGGGGGGGGGGGGGGGGGGGGGGGGGGGGGGGGGGGGGGGGGGGGGGGGGGGGGGGGGGGGGGGGGGGGGGGGGGGGGGGGGGGGGGGGGGGGGGGGGGGGGGGGGGGGGGGGGGGGGGGGGGGGGGGGGGGGGGGGGGGGGGGGGGGGGGGGGGGGGGGGGGGGGGGGGGGGGGGGGGGGGGGGGGGGGGGGGGGGGGGGGGGGGGGGGGGGGGGGGGGGGGGGGGGGGGGGGGGGGGGGGGGGGGGGGGGGGGGGGGGGGGGGGGGGGGGGGGGGGGGGGGGGGGGGGGGGGGGGGGGGGGGGGGGGGGGGGGGGGGGGGGGGGGGGGGGGGGGGGGGGGGGGGGGGGGGGGGGGGGGGGGGGGGGGGGGGGGGGGGGGGGGGGGGGGGGGGGGGGGGGGGGGGGGGGGGGGGGGGGGGGGGGGGGGGGGGGGGGGGGGGGGGGGGGGGGGGGGGGGGGGGGGGGGGGGGGGGGGGGGGGGGGGGGGGGGGGGGGGGGGGGGGGGGGGGGGGGGGGGGGGGGGGGGGGGGGGGGGGGGGGGGGGGGGGGGGGGGGGGGGGGGGGGGGGGGGGGGGGGGGGGGGGGGGGGGGGGGGGGGGGGGGGGGGGGGGGGGGGGGGGGGGGGGGGGGGGGGGGGGGGGGGGGGGGGGGGGGGGGGGGGGGGGGGGGGGGGGGGGGGGGGGGGGGGGGGGGGGGGGGGGGGGGGGGGGGGGGGGGGGGGGGGGGGGGGGGGGGGGGGGGGGGGGGGGGGGGGGGGGGGGGGGGGGGGGGGGGGGGGGGGGGGGGGGGGGGGGGGGGGGGGGGGGGGGGGGGGGGGGGGGGGGGGGGGGAGGAGACTTCGACCCTACGCCAAGGCATCAGAGAGGCGGTCACGAGGGTGGGGGCGCCCCCTCCCCCCTTAGGGTGCGCCTCCCTGCCTCGTGGGCCCCTCAGAGCTCCACCGACGTACTTCTTCCTCCTATATATACCTACGTACCCCCAAACGAATAGAGACGGAGCCAAAAACCTAATTCCACCACCACAACTTTCTGTATCCATGAGATCCCATCTTGGGGCCTGTTCCGGAGCTCCGCCGAAGAGGGCCGTCATCACGGAGGGCTTCTACATCATCATAGCCCCTCCGATGAAGTGTGAGTAGTTTACCTCAGACCTTTGGGTCCATAGTTAGTAGCTAGATGGCTTCTTCTCTCTTTTTGGATCTTAATACAAAGTTCTCCCCCTCTCTCGTGGAGATATGGGGGGGGGGGGGGGGGGGGGGGGGGGGGGGGGGGGGGGGGGGGGGGGGGGGGGGGGGGGGGGGGGGGGGGGGGGGGGGGGGGGGGGGGGGGGGGGGGGGGGGGGGGGGGGGGGGGGGGGGGGGGGGGGGGGGGGGGGGGGGGGATGTAGCGGACTACTATGGCTCATGGAAGCACAAGACTACATTTCCCCATAAGAGAGGCTACCAAGGATAAACAATTAGGTTGTCGGATGCCACACATACCAAGCATTTCAAGCATACACACAATATGCTCGCTATGTGTAAATACAACATGGCATCACAACAAAACTCTAGGACTCAAATTATTTATTCAATAGGCTCTGAGGAGCGAGATATTACAAACATGGTTCTCATGACCCAACAATCATAGCATACAAATCAAAGCACATGCGGAAGCTTAACATGTCTGGGTACAGACATCTACAAATGAAGAAGGCTGAGAAGCCTGACTATCTACAAGACCCTGCCGAGGGCACAAGATCGTAGCTGAGGTATCAAGCTAAATGTCGAAGTCCACGCGGAACTACTAGCGAGACTGAAGTCTCTCTGCAAAACATAAACTAAGCAAACGTGAGTACAAAAGTACTCAGCAAGACTTACATCAGAACTAACTACATATGCATCGGCATCAACAAAGGGATGGTGGGGTTTAACTACAGCAAGCCAACTTTGACTCAGTGGCTAACCTGAACTACGACTGCAAGCAACTCTTTTGAGGTGGAGCACACGAGTCCGCATATTCACCATATCAATACACCACTATGGATCCGCTCTCGTCTCCCTACGGGAAGGCCATCCATAGCACTCATGCTTATCTTGCATAATTTAGAGTATCCACTTTCACTTATCTATGAACTGTTATAGGCAACCCAGAAGTCCTTCACCGTGGACGCGGCTATTCGAATAGATCATTTATAACCCTGCAGGGGTGTACTTCTTCGGGGGGGGGGGGGGGGGGGGGGGGGGGGGGGGGGGGGGGGGGGGGGGGGGGGGGGGGGGGGGGGGGGGGGGGGGGGGGGGGGGGGGGGGGGGGGGGGGGGGGGGGGGGGGGGGGGGGGGGGGGGGGGGGGGGGGGGGGGGGGGGGGGGGGGGGGGGGGGGGGGGGGGGGGGGGGGGGGGGGGGGGGGGGGGGGGGGGGGGGGGGGGGGGGGGGGGGGGGGGGGGGGGGGGGGGGGGGGGGGGGGGGGGGGGGGGGGGGGGGGGGGGGGGGGGGGGGGGGGGGGGGGGGGGGGGGGGGGGGGGGGGGGGGGGGGGGGGGGGGGGGGGGGGGGGGGGGGGGGGGGGGGGGGGGGGGGGGGGGGGGGGGGGGGGGGGGGGGGGGGGGGGGGGGGGGGGGGGGGGGGGGGGGGGGGGGGGGGGGGGGGGGGGGGGGGGGGGGGGGGGGGGGGGGGGGGGGGGGGGGGGGGGGGGGGGGGGGGGGGGGGGGGGGGGGGGGGGGGGGGGGGGGGGGGGGGGGGGGGGGGGGGGGGGGGGGGGGGGGGGGGGGGGGGGGGGGGGGGGGGGGGGGGGGGGGGGGGGGGGGGGGGGGGGGGGGGGGGGGGGGGGGGGGGGGGGGGGGGGGGGGGGGGGGGGGGGGGGGGGGGGGGGGGGGGGGGGGGGGGGGGGGGGGGGGGGGGGGGGGGGGGGGGGGGGGGGGGGGGGGGGGGGGGGGGGGGGGGGGGGGGGGGGGGGGGGGGGGGGGGGGGGGGGGGGGGGGGGGGGGGGGGGGGGGGGGGGGGGGGGGGGGGGGGGGGGGGGGGGGGGGGGGGGGGGGGGGGGGGGGGGGGGGGGGGGGGGGGGGGGGGGGGGGGGGGGGGGGGGGGGGGGGGGGGGGGGGGGGGGGGGGGGGGGGGGGGGGGGGGGGGGGGGGGGGGGGGGGGGGGGGGGGGGGGGGGGGGGGGGGGGGGGGGGGGGGGGGGGGGGGGGGGGGGGGGGGGGGGGGGGGGGGGGGGGGGGGGGGGGGGGGGGGGGGGGGGGGGGGGGGGGGGGGGGGGGGGGGGGGGGGGGGGGGGGGGGGGGGGGGGGGGGGGGGGGGGGGGGGGGGGGGGGGGGGGGGGGGGGGGGGGGGGGGGGGGGGGGGGGGGGGGGGGGGGGGGGGGGGGGGGGGGGGGGGGGGGGGGGGGGGGGGGGGGGGGGGGGGGGGGGGGGGGGGGGGGGGGGGGGGGGGGGGGGGGGGGGGGGGGGGGGGGGGGGGGGGGGGGGGGGGGGGGGGGGGGGGGGGGGGGGGGGGGGGGGGGGGGGGGGGGGGGGGGGGGGGGGGGGGGGGGGGGGGGGGGGGGGGGGGGGGGGGGGGGGGGGGGGGGGGGGGGGGGGGGGGGGGGGGGGGGGGGGGGGGGGGGGGGGGGGGGGGGGGGGGGGGGGGGGGGGGGGGGGGGGGGGGGGGGGGGGGGGGGGGGGGGGGGGGGGGGGGGGGGGGGGGGGGGGGGGGGGGGGGGGGGGGGGGGGGGGGGGGGGGGGGGGGGGGGGGGGGGGGGGGGGGGGGGGGGGGGGGGGGGGGGGGGGGGGGGGGGGGGGGGGGGGGGGGGGGGGGGGGGGGGGGGGGGGGGGGGGGGGGGGGGGGGGGGGGGGGGGGGGGGGGGGGGGGGGGGGGGGGGGGGGGGGGGGGGGGGGGGGGGGGGGGGGGGGGGGGGGGGGGGGGGGGGGGGGGGGGGGGGGGGGGGGGGGGGGGGGGGGGGGGGGGGGGGGGGGGGGGGGGGGGGGGGGGGGGGGGGGGGGGGGGGGGGGGGGGGGGGGGGGGGGGGGGGGGGGGGGGGGGGGGGGGGGGGGGGGGGGGGGGGGGGGGGGGGGGGGGGGGGGGGGGGGGGGGGGGGGGGGGGGGGGGGGGGGGGGGGGGGGGGGGGGGGGGGGGGGGGGGGGGGGGGGGGGGGGGGGGGGGGGGGGGGGGGGGGGGGGGGGGGGGGGGGGGGGGGGGGGGGGGGGGGGGGGGGGGGGGGGGGGGGGGGGGGGGGGGGGGGGGGGGGGGGGGGGGGGGGGGGGGGGGGGGGGGGGGGGGGGGGGGGGGGGGGGGGGGGGGGGGGGGGGGGGGGGGGGGGGGGGGGGGGGGGGGGGGGGGGGGGGGGGGGGGGGGGGGGGGGGGGGGGGGGGGGGGGGGGGGGGGGGGGGGGGGGGGGGGGGGGGGGGGGGGGGGGGGGGGGGGGGGGGGGGGGGGGGGGGGGGGGGGGGGGGGGGGGGGGGGGGGGGGGGGGGGGGGGGGGGGGGGGGGGGGGGGGGGGGGGGGGGGGGGGGGGGGGGGGGGGGGGGGGGGGGGGGGGGGGGGGGGGGGGGGGGGGGGGGGGGGGGGGGGGGGGGGGGGGGGGGGGGGGGGGGGGGGGGGGGGGGGGGGGGGGGGGGGGGGGGGGGGGGGGGGGGGGGGGGGGGGGGGGGGGGGGGGGGGGGGGGGGGGGGGGGGGGGGGGGGGGGGGGGGGGGGGGGGGGGGGGGGGGGGGGGGGGGGGGGGGGGGGGGGGGGGGGGGGGGGGGGGGGGGGGGGGGGGGGGGGGGGGGGGGGGGGGGGGGGGGGGGGTCTTGAAAGATTTGCAGCCCAACAGGCCTGACAAAGTGACTTACTTGGCAAACCACAAAAAAACTGGGCTGCGGCCGTGGACCCAGCTGTCAGCCTCTCCACGTACAGTACTCTTCCGATGGAAGTCGGTCGTTGACCACATTGACCACGCCGCGCCGAGAGCACCAAGGCGGTGGACGACGGCGAGGCCTAGGAAGGGGATGACGCGGAGCCGGGGAAGACGCGGCAGTGGATGCCCACGCGGAGAGGAGTACGAGGGTTCACTGGTTCGGCTGCGGTGTGAGGCTACCGTCGCCACAGAATAACAGGGGGTGTGGGTGAGTAGAGGGATGCCCTGGCCAGCGGTGGGAGTAGTAGGGGGCGGTGAGGCCTCCGCGGCATCACAGCCGGCCACGGGAGGCAGGAGCACGCGGCACGACCGGCGCTGGTTTGGGCGGCTGGAGCAAGAAGACCAGAGGTTGAAGAAGCACTACTGCCGTTGGATGAACATCGTACGGTAAATGGAGCTAGAATCATTCATATTGACTAAGTTGACAAAGCCCTCCGTCCCCGTCAACTTGGTAGGCCCACAAGTCAGCCTCCCATGATGCTGGGTTCCAGCTGGCAAGGGGAGTATTCATTTTTTTGTGCGTAATAAGGAGGCACTTCCTTGCGTGCGAAGATAGCTGGTGGGTCCGACCTGTCAGCGGGGGGCACGTTTTTTTCACGAAATACAGAGGCCCTTCTGGTGGGTCCCAGATGTCAGGTGGAGGAATCAAAGACTTGAGAAGGTGTACAGAACAAGCTAGTGTACCAGTAAAGAGACGTTGCTAAGTTTTAGAAAAAAGAGAGACGTGCTCCTGTAGCTGGTTCGAATCCAAACCTAGACTATGACTATATATGGTGCTATGCTACTCTGCAAGTAATGAAACTGACATATCCAACGTTCACTTCTCCTCTTCTCTACTTACTCTGCCTAGCATCAGAAGCTCTGGCCGCAGCAACCATGTTCGCTGGCTGCTCGTCCACCTGCTCTTCAGCAGGCAACAACCAAATATGCGCCAAGTCGCCACCCGTACCATCCCCTGTGGGTCTCATCACACCCCCGCCGGCACGCGCACCGCAGCCGGTTGCTCATCGCAACCCGCTGCCGTTGGTGTGGTGCCACTACTGCAAATCACGCAGAGTCATCCGTCGCGTCTCAATCACAATCCTCAACCCTGGCCGAGTCTTCTACAAATGCCCGAATCATGGGGTAATGATATGTTTAAGTGTTGTTCTGCTGCTTTCAGTTGCTGATTTTTTAATAGTTTGGTTGATGATCTTCCAATTATGCAGAAAAGGGAAGATTCGTGTGATTTGTATTTCTGGGAAGTTGCTGATGTGGGGGAGTGCAACTACGCTGATTATTTGGTTAGCCGAGGAATCCCAATACCAGCAGGTTGGGGTGTTGGACAAGTAACTGAAGGAACGGCAGAAGAGGAAGATGCAGAGCAGAAGGTTAAAGATGCAGTTCCTCTAATCATGGCCAAGCAACAGCTACTGAACGGCCTTGACAACAATGAGGAGATGAAAGAGCTTGTGAAGATAATGGGCAAAATCGATGTGCTCTGTAGGATGATTGTCTCTTTATTTGCAGTGTATGTGGGGGGGGGGGGGGGGGGGGGGGGGGGGGGGGGGGGGGGGGGGGGGGGGGGGGGGGGGGGGGGGGGGGGGGGGGGGGGGGGGGGGGGACCGCACCGAAATATGCAAAATTTCGTATAATTTTTTAACCGTGGCCACAATATGGGCTGTAATGCTAACAAAAAGAATATGGGCTCCAAAAAAAATCTTAAGAATTAGCAAATGGGCTGTAAATTATTAGAAATAATGGTAGATGGGCTGTATGATGTTTTCCACAGATTTGAGGCTTTCCTAAAAAAAAGGTTGACGCACAAGCAGTGACTGTTGGATGTCCATCCAACGGCCGTCGTGCTTCTTCAATCTCTGCTCTTCCTGCTCCAGCCGCTCAAACAAGTGCCGGCGGGACTGCCTGCTCTCTCCTCCCCGCAGCCGGCTGTGCTGCCGCGCAAGCCTCACCACCCCACCGTACTCCCGTCGCTGACCTAGGCATCCCTCTACTCACCCACACCTGCTATTATTCTCCGGCGACGGCAAACGAACCAGTAAACCCTCGTACAGTCGTACTCCCCTCCGCGTGGGAAACAACTGCCGAGTCTTCCCTGCCTCCGTGTTGTTCCCTTCCTAGGCCTCGCCGTCGTCCACCGTCCTGGTGCTCTCGGCGCGGCCTGGTCAACGTGGTCAACGACCGACATGCATCTGAAGTGGACTGTACGTGGAGAGGCTGACAGCTAGTTCCACGGCCGCACGCAAGGAAATGCCTCCTTATTACACGCAAAATAATGATTCCTCCACCTGACATCTGGGACCCACCGAAAGGGCCTCTGTATTTCGCGAAAAAAAACGTTACCGCCGCTGACAGCTTGGACCCACCAGCTATATCTTCGCACGCAAGGAAGTGCCTCCTTATTACGCACAAAAAAATGAATACTCCCCCTGCTAGCTGGGACCCAGTATAGTGGCAGGCTGACTTGTGGGCCTACTAAGTTTACGGGGACGGAGGGCTTTGGCAACGTAGTCAATATGCTTGATTCTAGCTCCAGTGACCGTACGATGTCCATCCAACGGCCGTATTGCTTCTTCAACCTCTGGTCTTCTTGCTCCAGCCGCCCAAACCAGCGCCGGTCGTGCCTCGTGCTCCTGCCTCCCGTGGCCGGCTGTGATGCGGCGGAGGCCTCACCGCCCCCTACTACTCCCACCACTGGCCAGGCCATCCCTCTACTCACCCACACCCCCTATTATTCTACGGCAATGGCAACCTCACACCGCAGCGAACCAGTGAACCCTCATACTCCTCTACCCGTGGGCATCCACTGCCGCGTCTTCCCCGGCTCCACGTCGTCCCCTTCCTAGGCCTCGCCGTCGTCCACCGCCCTGGTGCTCTCGGCACGGCGTGGTCAACGTGGTCAAGGAACGACTTCCATCGGAAGAGTACTGTACGTGGAGAGGCTGACAGCTGGGTCCACGGCAGCCGCAAGGAAGTGCCTCCTTATTACGCGAAAAATAATTATCCCTCCACCTGATAGCAGGGACCCACCGGACAGGCCACCGTATTTGGCAAAAAAAACATTTCCCCCCTGACTGCTGGGGGGGGGGGGGGGGGGGGGGGGGGGGGGGGGGGGGGGGGGGGGGGGGGGGGGGGGGGGGGGGGGGGGGGGGGGGGGGGGGGGGGGGGGGGGGGGGGGGGGGGGGGGGGGGGGGGGGGGGGGGGGGGGGGGGGGGGGGGGGGGGGGGGGGGGGGGGGGGGGGGGGGGGGGGGGGGGGGGGGGGGGGGGGGGGGGGGGGGGGGGGGGGGGGGGGGGGGGGGGGGGGGGGGGGGGGGGGGGGGGGGGGGGGGGGGGGGGGGGGGGGGGGGGGGGGGGGGGGGGGGGGGGGGGGGGGGGGGGGGGGGGGGGGGGGGGGGGGGGGGGGGGGGGGGGGGGGGGGGGGGGGGGGGGGGGGGGGGGGGGGGGGGGGGGGGGGGGGGGGGGGGGGGGGGGGGGGGGGGGGGGGGGGGGGGGGGGGGGGGGGGGGGGGGGGGGGGGGGGGGGGGGCTTGATATAAGGTAGTATCTCAGGACAGTTATTCAACACATACCAAACCATTTTGTCCAAATCTTTAGGTTTGTCCTCTTGTCGACTCTTCCCTGTAACTCGAACAGAATAATCAAAAACATTGAGCCTAGGATTGTCTTCATCCACGTCTTTGCTAAGCTGATCAGCTGTTTCAATGTATTTTGAGCAGAATGTCAATGCTTCTGTAGCAATGTAGGCCTCTGTAATGGAACCCTCGGGTCTAGCTCTGTTCCTAACATAGCCCTTGAAAGTGCCTAGCCGCCTTTCAATAGGGTACATCCAGCCATACTGTACTGGACCTCTAAGTAGTGCCTCATCAGGTAGATGAACAGCCAAATGCACCATCACATCAAAGAAGGCTGGAGGATATATCTTCTCAAGGTCGCATAGGATAGTTGGTATCTTGTCTCTAAGACGCTCCAAAGCATCTATCCTGATATTTCTACTGCGGAGTTCCCTGAAGAATTGTCCCAACTATGCAACTGCTCTGTATAAGTCAGGGCGGCCAAATCCTCTAAGGATAACAGGTAAAACCCTTTGAAGTAGGACGTGGCAGTCATGAGTTTTCAACCCTTGTACCTTGTTTCCATCTGCACCGACTCTCCTTTCAGGGTTGGAAGCAAATCCATGTGGGAATCTCACACGTGACAGGACCTCGCAGAATTCTTTTCTTTTTACCTTGTCCAAGACGTACACAGCTGGTGCCATATCCCGTGGTTTACCTTCATCTTGCACCTGCAAATCCTGTCTGATACCCAGGTGTGTCAAATCAATCCTAGATTTTAAGGTATCTTTCATCTTGCCTTCAATATTAAGAAGTGTGCCGATAATGCTGTCACATATATTTTTCTGGATGTGCATCATATCAAGATTATGCCGCAGATCCAAATCTTTCCAATACTCCAAGTCCCACAAAGTGGACCTGCGGGTAAACAATAATCTCTCGTCTGCCTTGCCAAGCTTCCTTTTCCCGCTACCATTATCAGGATGGTTTCCTGGTGTAATATGCCTGACCTTCTCTAATTCCACTTGCAACTCATCAGCGGTGAGCCTCTTTGGCGCATCACGGTTTTCATGCTTCGCATTGAACACATGTCTTCGGTATTTTCTAGGATGCGGCTTGTCCTTGGCAAGGAAACGGCGGTGTCCAATGTAACAGATCTTGCTAAGTATTGTGTATGACAGCGGATTCCTGTCACAGCGAACACATGCATTGTAACCATGTGTCGTTCGCCCTGACATAGTGCCCAAAGCCGGATAATCATGGATGCACCAAATTATAACAGCACGCAGAAAGAAATCAGCTGGTGGGCTGCTATATAGGTCTCGAGTGAGAACACCCCTCCATAGCTGTTGAAGTTCCTCCACAAGAGGCTCCATGAACAAATCAAAATCCTTTCCAGGACTTTTTGGACCTGGGATGAGCAAGGCCATCATGTCGTTTGATTCTTTGGTGCAGACATTTGGAGGCATGTTGTAAGGGATAACAAGCACTGGCCACATGCTATATGTGGCACTCTGGTGGCCAAATGGGTTAAATCCATCTGAAGCTAGGCCAAGTCTAATGTTTCTCGGGTCAGCAGCAAACTTTTCGTGCTTCTGATTGAAGCTTTTCCACTCACTACCATGTGATGGATGGCTCATTACATTCTGATCTCTGTACTCCTGGTTCCTAGAATGCCACAGTACATCCTCTCTTGTTTCAGCATCATGAAACAACCTCTGGAATCTTGGTGTAATTGGAAAATGTCTCAGAACATTATGAGGAATCCTCTTCACAGCATCGCCATCTTTCCATCTTGATGATTTGCATTTCGGGCATTCACTTAAGGGGGGGGGGGGGGGGGGGGGGGGGGGGGGGGGGGGGGGGGGGGGGGGGGGGGGGGGGGGGGGGGGGGGGGGGGGGGGGGGGGGGGGGGGGGGGGGGGGGGGGGGGGGGGGGGGGGGGGGGGGGGGGGGGGGGGGGGGGGGGGGGGGGGGGGGGGGGGGGGGGGGGGGGGGGGGGGGGGGGGGGGGGGGGGGGGGGGGGGGGGGGGGGGGGGGGGGGGGGGGGGGGGGGGGGGGGGGGGGGGGGGGGGGGGGGGGGGGGGGGGGGGGGGGGGGGGGGGGGGGGGGGGGGGGGGGGGGGGGGGGGGGGGGGGGGGGGGGGGGGGGGGGGGGGGGGGGGGGGGGGGGGGGGGGGGGGGGGGGGGGGGGGGGGGGGGGGGGGGGGGGGGGGGGGGGGGGGGGGGGGGGGGGGGGGGGGGGGGGGGGGGGGGGGGGGGGGGGGGGGGGGGGGGGGGGGGGGGGGGGGGGGGGGGGGGGGGGGGGGGGGGGGGGGGGGGGGGGGGGGGGGGGGGGGGGGGGGGGGGGGGGGGGGGGGGGGGGGGGGGGGGGGGGGGGGGGGGGGGGGGGGGGGGGGGGGGGGGGGGGGGGGGGGGGGGGGGGGGGGGGGGGGGTTCTTCTGCAGGTGAAAGTTCACGGAATGCACGAGCATTTTGTAGCATTGTTTCAATGTTGGTCAAACTCACTGGCTCCGCCACCACCTCCTCCTCCTCCTCTTTCACCTGAGCATCAGGCAGATCAAGATGGTGATCTGCTGCTTCCACGTAGTCAATAACATTGACGTTCACAGCTTCACCATGATGAACCCACCTAGTATATGTGACCGGCATCCCATACAAGTGTAGATGATTTTGCACAGTTGACTGGGGTCTTGTAACTGAATTCATACAACTGCTACACGGGCAGAGCACATCTGATTTTGGACCACCGTACTCAGCTCCGATGAAGTTCATGAAGTTTTCAACCCCCTCGACATACGCAGCGGAGAATCTTCGAGCAGAAGTTATCCAAGTCCTATCCATCTGTTAGACATACAAATTAGTTCTTCTACTAGATATTACAGGAAAAACATATATGCTTTTTTATGAAGTCCAGAAGAAAATACCTAGGTCGATGTCTAAAGCTATGGCAAGATATTTGGACGAGCAGATCTAAGTAACGAAATATATGTAAAGCTAATTCAGCAAACAGATTTGAGTGCTAAATTATGGCAGGCTATTTCAGCAGTCAATGAGGCCGAGCACACAGCCATCGAACTATCGAAGGCCATCGCAGCAACAAAGATCGAGTATAAAATGGTGTAGAGCTATTTCACCTAACAGATTGGATACTAGACCATGGCAATCTATGTCACAATAAATATATGGCAGGATATTTTAGCAACTAATCGGCCTTGGCATGCCATCTTAGCTAAGCAGATTGAGTGCAGAACAGGGCAAGGAAGCTTCTTAAGCAGAGCATATTGACTGTAAACTACTTCGGCAAACAGTGAGATTAACAGCGTCTATCAGCTAACATTCAGCGCTACACCGACATGCACGGGGCCTCAGTCTAGAATGCGCGTACCGTGGGAGAAGCTGACCGCCGTGCGTCTCCACACGAACGTCGCCAGCGGTGGCGGCGCTGACCGCCGTGCGCCTCCACAAGAACGTCGCCAGCGGTGGCGGCGCGGCTAGAGGACGGCAGTCTACGAGAGTGTACTGTGGGAGCGAGAGGATCGCCATGCATCCCCTCGATGAACCGCGGCGCCGACGTATCGGCGTGGCGGGGAGGGCGGCTTTGGCGGAGCGAATGGAGTGGAGGGGGACGGGGGGGGGGGGGGGGGGGGGGGGGGGGGGGGGGGGGGGGGGGGGGGGGGGGGGGGGGGGGGGGGGGGGGGGGAGGATTTTCGCGCGGTGGGCGGGGGTAGTTTGGCGCATGGTCGGTTTCTCCAAGTGCAGTCCCACGTGTCAGTGAAGAGGCAAGCCGAAGCGCGTTCCGTTTGCGTGAGCCGTGTGTAGGACCGAACGTGTGTGGGGTGCAATGCGACCGCGACAGGGGTGCTGTGAGTGTACCGCCTTTTTTCCTTTTAAACTAGGTGCTTCGCCCCCTCAAAAAAAAAATTGTTGCTTCGCGCGATCCATCGATACTACTACTAGTAATCCGGTAATCCCGACTAAAACGGCGCGGCCGGGTCTTTTCCCGTGTGATATGCTGGGAGGTTGGCTTAGTTGGGTTTTTTAGGACGAGTAATGCTACACCTACGTAGTCCCAGTTACGTAATTAACATAATGTGAAACGTGTGAGCTGTTGATTGTAGATTGGGGGGAGGGAGGGGCCCACCACCATGAAAATCAGGGGAGGAGAGAGAGGCAATTTACGTTAACCCTTTCATAGGTTCCCGTAGATGTAGAAAATGTGAAATGCGTGAATGTGCATTTGCAGATAAGGCCTTCCCTCGTTCATCCTTTTCTCCCACAAGATCTTGATCTTCCGTGCAACGCACGGGCATCTTGCTAGTACTCCTACAATATACTATATTATTGTGAAAGTTCATATACACCGGCCGAGACTAATGCAAACACGGCAGATTTTCATTACATTTCGAACTTTTATAGGACAGAAAAATAAAAGAAACCCGACCCTAAACCTATTCTACGGCGGCGACCGACGTCCTCCATCTGCGATCTCCATGTACGGGGGCGGGGTTCAAGACCCGTGAAGTGAAGGTGCGGTCTCCGGCGAGGAAAAGTAGAACATGGGAGACGGACCGGCCAGTTGGCACACCATGCCCTGCCGCCTCCCATGCCCTACTCATCCTCGGAGGAGTCCCCGACCTCGGTGGTGCCGGACGTTGGACGGCGGCAAGTAGGACGCGTGGCTGACGGTGCTCCCGTCGTCGGCCGCCAGCGTGGCCACCGCTTGTGCGGCAACTTGAGCGAGGGCGGCGACCTCGAGCTCCATCCCCGAAGACAAGCTCTTCCGCAGAGCGTTCGCGCTTGCGGTCATGGCGGATGTGGTGCCAGGTAGGAGGACGATGCCAGGTAGGAGGAGTTGGTTCCTCGGGCACCGAGCCTCTTAACGACGGCATACGGATGGACGGCATGAATGCGGGCAGCTGGCGCCGGCTGGGAATGCACCGTGTGACGGCGCGAGGGATGAGGGTTTTTGGTGTGCCAGGGTAGTCAGCTGCGGTCGTGGCAACGTTGGAGATGCCCTTTGCTCACATGCGATCGACGCATGTCATTGAAAAAGCAAGATGACCCGGCATGGTCTCAGGTCCTGAGGATGCAGTTGGCCGCGCTACACCACTCCGCGGAAGCATCCCGGCGCCCCGTGCATCCTCGACGAGCCGGGTGTTGGGGTGTGTTTGGATTGTGGCCAAAGTGCACCTTACCAAAATTTTGGTCATGACCCAAAGATTGGTCTTTGTTTGGATGGTTGCCATTTTTTTGGCATGCCAATGAACTCTAGCCAACTCTAGTTCATTTTTATTGCCGATGTCGGCCAAATCATGGGCAACCAAAACCTCAACCAAAATTTTGGCTACCCAATGCTTTGATGGGGCAACCTTGGGCACAAACCAAACATACTGTTGGTCGTGCCACAACACTAACGCCACCCTCAGCACACTGAAACCGACCGTGTCTAGCGACGATGAGCGCGTCGCTCACCGCGGTCGCCGTGTCCAGAGGCGGTGCTGGAGCTGCGCCACGTTGTTGGCCCCCACGACCCACATGAACGGTTGCCGATGGCGAGGAGGTCGTGGGCCAGCTCCTCCATTGGACTAGTTTGTGCTATGTCGTCCCGACAGGTGTGCCCCACATGTCGGTTTCCCTGTTTTCCCGGCCATATTCGAGCGTCAGTGCTCCGCGTTGCGCATTAGGCCTTTCACTATGTAGGCCAAGCGAGACAACTTATTGTTTATTTGAGTCATTCAAGTATAATCATGTGGCGTTTGCTTATTTCTCATTCCTCTCCAACCCTCTTCTCCATCGATCATGTCGCCCTCCGGTCGAGTCCATCCTCCCGCATGCCTCATTTGAACATTCCGCCGAGTATCATTCGCATGTGGGCCTAGACCATGCTTGTATTTCCAATGTTTATTTGTAATTTGTCCGACATGCATACAAACAAACGGTTCGTTTGAAGTTTCACTTTGCCTCCACTACGTGTTGCTTCGTGTCTTAGTTTTGACATCCCATTCGGTTCATGCCCCGACACATGTTGACGAGATTGATTGATGTTCAGAGATCAATTGCGTGTCGTGCAAGGAGATAAAGGTTTGGTCTGTTTCTATGATAGAAATGACCCGCGGGGGGGGGGGGGGGGGGGGGGGGGGGGGGGGGGGGGGGGGGGGGGGGGGGTTCCCCCCCCCCCCCCCCCCCCCCCCCCCCCCCCCCCCCCCCCCCCCCCCCCCCCCCCCCCCCCCCCCCCCCCCCCCCCCCCCCCCCCCCCCCCCCCCCCCCCCCCCCCCCCCCCCCCCCCCCCCCCCCCCCCCCCCCCCCCCCCCCCCCCCCCCCCCCCCCCCCCCCCCCCCCCCCCCCCCCCCCCCCCCCCCCCCCCCCCCCCCCCCCCCCCCCCCCCCCCCCCCCCCCCCCCCCCCCCCCCCCCCCCCCCCCCCCCCCCCCCCCCCCCCCCCCCCCCCCCCCCCCCCCCCCCCCCCCCCCCCCCCCCCCCCCCCCCCCCCCCCCCCCCCCCCCCCCCCCCCCCCCCCCCCCCCCCCCCCCCCCCCCCCCCCCCCCCCCCCCCCCCCCCCCCCCCCCCCCCCCCCCCCCCCCCCCCCCCCCCCCCCCCCCCCCCCCCCCCCCCCCCCCCCCCCCCCCCCCCCCCCCCCCCCCCCCCCCCCCCCCCCCCCCCCCCCCCCCCCCCCCCCCCCCCCCCCCCCCCCCCCCCCCCCCCCCCCCCCCCCCCCCCCCCCCCCCCCCCCCCCCCCCCCCCCCCCCCCCCCCCCCCCCCCCCCCCCCCCCCCCCCCCCCCCCCCCCCCCCCCCCCCCCCCCCCCCCCCCCCCCCCCCCCCCCCCCCCCCCCCCCCCCCCCCCCCCCCCCCCCCCCCCCCCCCCCCCCCCCCCCCCCCCCCCCCCCCCCCCCCCCCCCCCCCCCCCCCCCCCCCCCCCCCCCCCCCCCCCCCCCCCCCCCCCCCCCCCCCCCCCCCCCCCCCCCCCCCCCCCCCCCCCCCCCCCCCCCCCCCCCCCCCCCCCCCCCCCCCCCCCCCCCCCCCCCCCCCCCCCCCCCCCCCCCCCCCCCCATCCTCATCCGTAGTATACTCCCTCTGTTTTTATTTACTCCGCATAAAATGATGCGGGCGGGGGAGGGGGAGGGACGTCGGTTTGCTCTCAACTGTGGTCCCACAAGCGAGCGAAAACGCAAGACGAAGCGCGTTCCATTCGGTGAGCGACGTGGAGGGTCCAGCGTGCCGGGCTGCAACGCGAACGCGACAAGAGTGATGTACAGTCAAAACCGATTGACCGGTCGTCACCGGAACCACTATTCACACCAGAACCTTCGCTGCTCGGCCTACGCCAGCCACTGCCCTAACACCACACCTAATCTCCAGCCCCTTCCCCCACCTTTCGATCCCCTAGCCCGCATCAAGCGTTCCCTAGTTCACCGGAAAGCCATGGTGCGCCGCAAGATCACGTACTACAAGATGCTGACGCCGGAGCGCCGTCCAGAAATCGCGGCGGCGGTCGGCGCCAGAGACCTCCGTTCCCAAGCTCGCTTTGCGGCGGGCCAATCCCCGAGTTCTCTGGAGCCAAGCTACGAGGAGGAGGAAGCCGATCCAATGTTCATGGCGGAGGTCGCGGCGCAGAAGGCCCCCGATGGGTATGAGACGATGGACATCGACTTCGTGCCGGCGTCCGAGTCCCCCATGGTGCAGGCGGACCAGCGGTTCAACCTGGCGATACTAAAGGAGGACCGGGAGGCAGAGGCTCAACTCGACACGGAGCGCGCGCATGCCGCTGCCATCGAGGCTCCCCTGCAGGCGGAACCGGATGTTGTGGATGTGAACCGGGCGGCGGAGGCTCAACTTGAGGTGGAGCGCGCGGATGCCGCTGCCATCGAGGCCCTCCTGTAGGCGGAACCGGGCATCAGAGGCTCAACTCGACGCGGAGCGCGCGGATGCCGCTCTCATCGAGGCCCTCCTGTAGGCGGAACCGAACGTCCTGGACTTGAACCGGGCGGCAGAGGCTCGACTCGATGCGGAGCGCGCGGATGCCGCTGCCATCGAGGCCCTCCTGCAGGCGGAACCGGACGTCCTCGACTTGAACCAGGCGGTGCTCTCGTCCGTGCAGAGCGCCCGCATGCTCCGCGTGAATGAGTAGCTGGAGGCCAAGGACAACCACGGTGTGGAGACACACATCGGCAGCTACGGCTGGTTCGCGCCGGCAGCCAAAGACGACGAGGCCGTCTCGTTCCACGAGCAGTGATAGTTTTTCTTTATGTTGTTGTTTTTATGGATCTTTTGCTGTGTAAAAACATATATTGTTATGCAAGTCGCCTGACTTGGGTCAGTCTACCATTTCAGGCGGTTGGATGAATATCCTACGTCTCCTAACCCTTCTTCCTCACCTCTTCTTCTTCCCCAACAGACCACCGCACGGGCCGTATGGTTACTCCCCAACATGCGGTTGGATAAACATACTCTATGAACAAAAATTATGTGTCAGCGGTAGGATGGCTGAGTTTGGTTTGTTCACATGCGACAGCACGTGTCAGTGAGGGTGCGTTCCCTTGGTTGGGTTTGCGGCGTGCAGGAGCGACTGTGCATGTGAGGGTGCGGTGCGACCGCGGCGTGCAGGAGCGACCGTGTGAGGGTGCGGTGCGACCGCGACAGCCGTGCGCAAGTGTACCTCCTTTTCATTTTGAAAACTTTAGGCAAGCTTGGCAAAAATGTGTGGCGAAGTATGGCAATGCAAGGCCTAGACCCAAACAGGATAAGTACGTAGTACTACATACTAGGAGTTCTAGTGTTAAAAAAGAAAGGCGGGGTTTTCCTTCGCGGGATTAATCGATACAAATCCTCATTTCACGTGTCAATTAATGCGTATTTTTTTCTCCAAAGCCCAAAGAGCTAACCATCTCACTCCTCATCGCTTGATTAATGCAGCGCCATGCAAACCAACCTTCTCACTTCCGCATGCATGCAGGGGATATTAATGTCCTTGGTTGCTAGTATGAGGCAAACCCCATCAATTTTGCCTCGATTAGTGTTAGTGGCCTTTTGCAAATTGTAATTTTGATATACTGGCCTTGTGTACAAAAAAATGGAGGTAGTAACTATATTTGACTTCCTTCCCCATTGCGGTGACGTCGACGATATCTCGAACGTTGTGGTTTGGCGAAGTACGTTCGACGGAGAACACCATTGAGGGAGACCATGGTAAGTTGTTCGCAAGTGCCGCCTGCAAGCCGAGACAACCGCCTTATTTGCATCCAGGAAGTCCGTTGAACCAAAGGACGCGTAAATGTACTAGTACTACTCATACACAATAGCGTCGTTCGTCCAGCTTAGTGCGGTGAGATGGTTTCTCGAAGAAGACGATGTAGAAGCGGAGTCAGCGAAGAGTGAAATGATGGTTGCTTCGTCCGTGCTTTGTGATTTGATGCCTCACTGCTTTGTGATTTGTGATAGAAAGGACAGGGGAGTAGACTCTGTCCTCTATACTGTACATTTGTCCAAGCATGGGAGAAAGAGGAGAGACGTTGCATTTTTCTATTCCTTCAATCAATCAATCAGGGAGCTTCGGTTCCATCCTTTTGGCTTTGGCAACACCGTCCACAATGGTTCCCACGATGCCAAAAGCTATTTTCACATTTGGCTACACATTGTGGATGCCCTTAACCGTACCACTTGGTTTTGCTCCTGTGTGCTATCTATACAAATCTCAATTATATTGATCTAAAAAATTATAGAATCAAGATTAGTAAAAAGGAGGTGATTTTGCCGCGCGGATGGCGGGGGAGGTTTCTTATTTTTAGAGGACGTTGTCCTGGCGGTTTGCTAACATGCGGTCCCACGTGTCAGTGCTTTACCAAGCCGATCCGCTTCCCACATGAGGTAGAACAACGGCAGAAGCAACACGTGGTTAACTTGAAGAAGATGAGGGAGAAGCGGATTCAGCAACAAGTGAAATGATGGTTGCTTCGTCCCTCCAACTTCTTTTTTTAGCATTATTACTTCGTCCATCCAACTTTACTGCGGGAAAGGTGCAGCTTTGTGATTTGACGCCTCATTGCTCATTACTACGCCGGCGCCATGACTGGGTGCTTCACCCCGGCTGCTCTGCACTGTATTCCGGTATGGCACGTGGACCCGATAGCTTGATGCCCCACATGTCGGCGAAAGGGACTAGAAGATTTATGAAAGCGAGTGCTCCACTCTTACGACGGAGGAGTACATAACACGACGGCCCAGTGAACTGTCACTTGTACTGTATATAGTACTATAGTTTTGCTGTTTCACACGATCCATCGATACAAACCCGATTAAAGAGGAAAGGGCGGGATTTTTCCCGCGCGGTATATGATACTGGCCATACATTTCAAAGGCAATTTCAATGTATGCAAACTAAATAATTAAGTAACAATATGATATCTAGTAAAACTAAAAACACATATGATTTATTGTGTTAGAGTGTAGTAGTAGTGATGTATTGCATAGTTGTTAGATGTAACATGCGAGAACGTGTAGAGATGTAGTTTTGGAGGGCCTACAGAGAGAAAAGCGTAATACGTTCACCGAACTTTAGAATAAGCTGATTACGGTCACTATATACGTTTTGCGGTGATTATACGGTCATTTGCTCACGGTTCAGCATCGGATTGCACTCTGTTGACCGGCCAAATAGTCTGCGTGGCACCATGTTGACTAGTTAAATTGACCACGTTCCTTGTGGGTCCCACCTGTCAGTTCGCATAGGGAAAAGGTCAGATAAACACAAATTTACACAGGCGCGACAAAACTCCACCCCGTGTGTGGGAATCACCTGGTTGTGTATGTGTCTGTCAGGGCCTGATGTGTGCGCATGCACGTGTAGGTTGAGCACTTGAGCGTGAGAGTGCGTGTTGGTCGTGTGGTGTACTGGTGTGTGCATGCATGCGTGCATGTGTGCGTGTGAGTGTTGCGTGCGTGCGTGGCTGCATGTGTACGTGTGAGTGTTGCGTGCGTGCGTGGGTGCATGTGTTCATGTGAGTGTTGCGTGCATGCAGTTCGTGTGCATGTGTGCGTGTGTGTATAATCCCCCCCCCCCCCCCCCCCCCCCCCCCCCCCCCCCCCCCCCCCCCCCCCCCCCCCCCCCCCCCCCCCCCCCCCCCCCCCCCCCCCCCCCCCCCCCCCCCCCCCCCCCCCCCCCCCCCCCCCCCCCCCCCCCCCCCCCCCCCCCCCCCCCCCCCCCCCCCCGTCCACCTCTTTTAAACCAGCAGACGAAATAGTCAAATTTCAGGTCCATCCAACGGACCCCACAAAGACGGCCTCCATTGGGGCACAATTAAGTCCTGATGTCGAAGCCGCACTACGAGAATTCCTTCGGGAAAATTGGGACATTTTTGCCTGGCACCCTTCAGACATGCCAGGAATCCCACGCAGGCTGGCAGAGCACAGCCTAAACATCCTAAAAGGATTCAAGCCGGTCAAACAAGCTCTTCGGCGATTTTCCGAACCCAAAAGACAGGCAATGGGAGAAGAGCTAGCCAAACTCTTAGAAGCCGGATTCATCAGAGATATAAAACATCCGGACTGGCTAGCCAATCTAGTAATGGTACCAAAAAAGGACAAATCCTGGCGCCTCTGCGTCGATTTTAAAGACCTTAACAAGGCCTGTCCAAAGGACCCTTTCCCCCTCCCTCGCATCGACCAAATCATCGATGCTACCGCAGGGCACGATTCATTGTGCTTCCTCGACGCATACTCCGGATACCATCAAATCAAGATGGCGGAGAAAGACCAGGCCGCAACGGCATTCATTACTCCATATGGGCCATTCTGCTTCAACCCCCCCCCCCCCCCCCCCCCCCCCCCCCCCCCCCCCCCCCCCCCCCCCCCCCCCCCCCCCCCCCCCCCCCCCCCCCCCCCCCCCCCCCCCCCCCCCCCCCCCCCCCCCCCCCCCCCCCCCCCCCCCCCCCCCCCCCCCCCCCCCCCCCCCCCCCCCCCCCCCCCCCCCCCCCCCCCCCCCCCCCCCCCCCCCCCCCCCCCCCCCCCCCCCCCCCCCCCCCCCCCCCCCCCCCCCCCCCCCCCCCCCCCCCCCCCCCCCCCCCCCCCCCCCCCCCCCCCCCCCCCCCCCCCCCCCCCCCCCCCCCCCCCCCCCCCCCCCCCCCCCCCCCCCCCCCCCCCCCCCCCCCCCCCCCCCCCCCCCCCCCCCCCCCCCCCCCCCCCCCCCCCCCCCCCCCCCCCCCCCCCCCCCCCCCCCCCCCCCCCCCCCCCCCCCCCCCCCCCCCCCCCCCCCCCCCCCCCCCCCCCCCCCCCCCCCCCCCCCCCCCCCCCCCCCCCCCCCCCCCCCCCCCCCCCCCCCCCCCCCCCCCCCCCCCCCCCCCCCCCCCCCCCCCCCCCCCCCCCCCCCCCCCCCCCCCCCCCCCCCCCCCCCCCCCCCCCCCCCCCCCCCCCCCCCCCCCCCCCCCCCCCCCCCCCCCCCCCCCCCCCCCCCCCCCCCCCCCCCCCCCCCCCCCCCCCCCCCCCCCCCCCCCCCCCCCCCCCCCCCCCCCCCCCCCCCCCCCCCCCCCCCCCCCCCCCCCCCCCCCCCCCCCCCCCCCCCCCCCCCCCCCCCCCCCCCCCCCCCCCCCCCCCCCCCCCCCCCCCCCCCCCCCCCCCCCCCCCCCCCCCCCCCCCCCCCCCCCCCCCCCCCCCCCCCCCCCCCCCCCCCCCCCCCCCCCCCCCCCCCCCCCCCCCCCCCCCCCCCCCCCCCCCCCCCCCCCCCCCCCCCCCCCCCCCCCCCCCCCCCCCCCCCCCCCCCCCCCCCCCCCCCCCCCCCCCCCCCCCCCCCCCCCCCCCCCCCCCCCCCCCCCCCCCCCCCCCCCCCCCCCCCCCCCCCCCCCCCCCCCCCCCCCCCCCCCCCCCCCCCCCCCCCCCCCCCCCCCCCCCCCCCCCCCCCCCCCCCCCCCCCCCCCCCCCCCCCCCCCCCCCCCCCCCCCCCCCCCCCCCCCCCCCCCCCCCCCCCCCCCCCCCCCCCCCCCCCCCCCCCCCCCCCCCCCCCCCCCCCCCCCCCCCCCCCCCCCCCCCCCCCCCCCCCCCCCCGGATCACTGGCAAGAGTGATTATCCCATTGGGTCCGGGCATTTTGAGCTTCATGTACCCGTAGTGGGGTATAGCTTGGAAGATTGTGAATGCCTCTCGCCCTAACAAAGCGTGATATCCGCTGCCGAATGGGGCCACTTGGAACGTGACCTCCTCGGACCTGTAATTGTCCGGTGAGCCGAACACTACATCTAGTGTGATTTTTCCTGTGCAGCGTACTTCTCGACTAGGGATTATCCCTCTGAAGGTTGTGCTGCTTCGCTCGATGCGGCTCCAGTCAATATCCATTTTTTGAAGGGTTTCCTCGTAGATGAGGTTTAATCCGCTGCCGCCATCCATGAGTACCTTGGTAAGGCGAAAGCCGTCCACTATCGGACTGAGGACCAATGCGGCTGGTGCTCTAGCTGTTCGGAATTTAGGTTCGTCGCTGGCGTTGAAGGTGATAGCCGTGTCACTCCATGGATTTGCTGTTGCTACTTGGTAGACTTCGGCGAGGCCGCGGATTGTTCGTTTTCGCATGTTATTTGATGCGAAAGTCTCGAAGACTGTTAATACCGTACCGGTACTGCTGGGCTGTTTGCCCGGGGCTAAAAAGCCTTCGCCACTTTTGGCCACCTGCCGTAGTATCCAACATGCTCGAAGGCTGTGTGTTGGAGTGGCGCCCTCCGTACTGTGGATTTTGCAGGGTCCGTTGAGCCAGCCCTCCAGTACGGTTCCATGCCCTTTAGGGGGTCTTTGCTTTTTGGTTTTTAACCCAGGTGCTTGAGTATGGCGCACCCTTTTACTTCGGACTAGGGTTGTGGTCAAGGCCGGACTGTCCCAAAACCTAGTTTCGGTGTTCCTGGCACTCTCTACCGCACAGTATTTTTGTACGATAGTCGCTAGGTCGATGAAGCGTGTAACTTCGCGACGACTTATGGCGTTCATGATTCCCTTGTCCGTGCAATTGTTGCAGAAAATTGAAATCGCGCTTTCTTCGCAGCAGTCCTTTATCCTGTTCATAACCAGGAGGAATCTGGCCCAGTAATGATGTACTGTTTCATCGGGCTCTTGCCGTATTCGAGATAGATCGCTTATGTTTGGGTGGGCGGGTGGAATCAAGTTCGGAACCCCGCCCGATCTGAGGCTCAAAGGCCAAGAAGTTTCCGGATTTGGAAGCTTGACTTGCTGGATGCTTTCCAACGAATCTAGTCCGATGCCTGACTCTAAGTTCAGTATTTGATTAGCGTCCGTCCCTTCGCGGGAATCCGGCTTGGAGGGATCGGGAATCCGGACATAGTTGGTTTTCAACGTAGAAGAAGGGTTGCCGCATTGTTCCTCTACCACGACAACGTGGTGGGTGGCCTGAGGAGAGTTAATCTCTCTCAGATCGGGTTTAAGCCCAATCTGATCGTAGTCTGTGGCGACTCCCAGGGCGGCGATGCGATCCAAGAGCTCGTTTACAGAGGAGAGCTCAATCGGATCTAACTGCTCGGCGAATTCCGGGCTGACGTGAAGATCGCTTTTGATGACCTGAGAGGTCATCGTCGGAGCGGTGGCCGAACAGGCGGTCATAAGAAAACCACCTAGCCGGACAGTTTGGCCGGCGGCCAAAGCTCTCTTGACGACGGTGCCGTCTTTAAAGACGGGAGAAGGCATCCTTCCTGATCGCGACCCCCCCCCCCCCCCCCCCCCCCCCCCCCCCCCCCCCCCCCCCCCCCCCCCCCCCCCCCCCCCCCCCCCCCCCCCCCCCCCCCCCCCCCCCCCCCCCCCCCCCCCCCCCCCCCCCCCCCCCCCCCCCCCCCCCCCCCCCCCCCCCCCCCCCCCCCCCCCCCCCCCCCCCCCCCCCCCCCCCCCCCCCCCCCCCCCCCCCCCCCCCCCCCCCCCCCCCCCCCCCCCCCCCCCCCCCCCCCCCCCCCCCCCCCCCCCCCCCCCCCCCCCCCCCCCCCCCCCCCCCCCCCCCCCCCCCCCCCCCCCCCCCCCCCCCCCCCCCCCCCCCCCCCCCCCCCCCCCCCCCCCCCCCCCCCCCCCCCCCCCCCCCCCCCCCCCCCCCCCCCCCCCCCCCCCCCCCCCCCCCCCCCCCCCCCCCCCCCGGAGTGAGATGGTTAGCTCTTTGGGCTTTGGAGAAAAAAATACGCATTAATTGACATGTGAAACTTGGATTTGTATCGATTAATCCCGCGAAGGAAAACCCCGCCTTTCTTTTTTAACACTAGTACTCCTAGTACGTAGTACTACGTACTTATCCTGTTTGGGTCTAGGCCTTGCATTGCCATACTTCGCCACACATTTTTGCCAAGCTTGCCTAAAGTTTTCAAAATGAAAAGGAGGTACACTTGCGCACGGCTGTCGCGGTCGCACCGCACCCTCACACGGTCGCTCCTGCACGCCGCAGTCGCACCGCACCCTCACATGCACAGTCGCTCCTGCACGCCGCAAACCCAACCAAGGGAACGCACCCTCACTGACACGTGTTGTCTCATGTGAACAAACCAAACTCAGCCATCCTACCGCTGACACATAATTTTCGTTCATAGAGTATGTTTATCCAACCGCATGTTGGGGAGTATCCGTACGGCCCGTGCGGTGGTCTGTTGGGGAAGAAGAAGAGGTGAGGAAGAAGGGTTAGGAGACGTAGGATATTCATCCAACCGCCTGAAATGGTAGACTGACCCAAGTCAGGCAACTTGCATAACAATATATGTTTTTACACAGCAAAAGATCCATAAAAACAACAACATAAAGAAAAACTATCACTGCTCACGAAACGAGACGGCCTCGTCGTCTTTGGCTGCCGGCACGAACCAGCCGTAGCTGCCGACGTGTGTCTCCGCACCGTGGTTGTCCTCGGCCTCTAGCTACTTGTTCACGCGGAGCGTGCGGGCGCTCTGCACGGACGAGAGCACCGCCCGGTTCAAGCCGAGGACGTCCGGTTCCGCCTGCAGGAGGGCCTCGATGGCAGCGGCATCCGTGCGCTCCGCGTCGAGTCGAGCCTCCGCCGCCCGGTTCAAGTCCAGGACGTCCGGTTCCGCCTGTAGGAGGGCCTCGATGAGAGCGGCATCCGCACGCTCCGCGTCGAGTTGAGCCTCTGCCGCCCGGTTCAAGTCCAGGACGTCCGGTTCCGCCTGCAAGAGGGCCTCGATGGCAGCGGCATCTGTGCGCTCCGCCTCAAGTTGAGCCTCCGCCGCCCGGTTCACATCCACGACATCCGGTTCCGCCTGCAGGAGAGCCTCGATGGCAGTGGCATGCGCGCGCTCCGCGTCGAGTTGAGCCTCTGCCTCCCGGTCCTCCTTTAGTATCGCCAGGTTGAACCGCTGGTCCGCCTGCACCATGGGGGACTCGGACGCCGGCAAGAAGTCGACGTCCATCGTCTCATACCCATCGGGGGCCTTCTGCGCCGCGACCTCCGCCATGAACATTGGATCGGCTTCCTCCTCCTCGTAGCTTGGCTCCAGAGAACTCAGGGATTGGCCCGCCGCAAAGCGAGCTTGGGCATGGAGGACTCTGGTGCCGACCGCCGTCGCAATTTCTGCGCGGCGCTCCGGCGTCAGCATCTTGTAGTACGTGATCTTGCGGCGCACCATGGCTTTCCGGTGAACTAGGGGACGCTTGATGCGGGCTAGGGGATTGAAAGGT
>JAAAWM010010557.1:0-44359 GCA_036873465.1 Thinopyrum obtusiflorum
GGGGGCTAATCAGTGTGAAAACTCAAAAGCTAGCGCACGCTACAGTAACTGAATGTTACTGTAGCGCGGCAGCAGCAGTTTCAGCAGAACGCGGCGGCGAGCTTCGGGGGTCGCCGAAAATACGCTGCAGGGCTCGGGTAGGGACGCGGCTAGGTGCATTCGAACGGCCTCTCGACGCCGAGTCGAGTGGTGGCGGCGCCGGACCCAATGGTCGCCGGAAACACGAACGGCGACGAGGTCAGCGGTGACGGCGTTCGGGTGAGCGTGGGAACGGCGATTCCGGGCACGGCAAGCAGTGGCAACGGTAGGATTCGACTGCTACGGAGACGGTGAGCATGACTGCGAGCTCAGACGAGCTCGACAGCGGCCACAGCGATGGCAATGCCAACGGCGGTGGAGCTCCGTTCGGGCAACCGTGGCACGGCGGCTACGAGCGGCGATAGGTAGCGCAGAGAGAGAGGGGAGCGAAGGAGAGGCTCACCGAGCAGGCTCAAGGTGGCCCAGTGATGGTTTAGTAGCAGCAGCGGCGCTGGAATCGGGGAGGTTCGCCGGCGGCAGAGACGAAAAGGGGCGGAGGAGAGTGGCCTCTGCGGAGCCCCTCAGCCCCTGCTCGAGGTCGAGGTCGATGGAGACGAGGACTGCGGAGCCCGTGGACATTCCTGGCGGGGCTTGGGGTCGAGGGTGGCCGCGGCTACGGCACAGCCACGGCGGCGCTGGCGCTCGGGCGGCGGATCTGGAGGAGAAAGGAGAGGGGGGGAATGGCGAGCGGTGATGCAGGGGAGGGGGAAGAGAGGATGAGGAGTAGCCAGGGGGAGGAGCTGGGGCTGCCCTTATCTCCTCCGGCCACCCACTACGGCGCCGTGGCGGCCGGTGAGCGGAGCCGCGCGCTCCCAGCCACGACGAGCTTGACAGGGAGGCGGGAGCAGGTGGGAGAAGAGGGATGGGCCGGCTCGGGCCTCGCCCAAGGCGACAAATAAAAGCCTACCGTCTGTCTTTTCTTTTATTTAAATTACAGAGAGAGGCAACTGAAAATACTTGGGCATCCAAATAGTTTCGAAAAAATATGGGACTAGGCCCAATAAATGCTCTGCAATTTTAGGCACTGATACATCTATGTTGAGGATTATTTGAATCTGTTTTAAATTTTCTTATAGCTGTGGAGGCATTATAAAATGCTGATATGGCACTGTTAAATAAAATATGGCCAACTTGACAAACCAAATAATATTGGAATCAATTTTATAATTGTCCTGGTATTATTTGAGTCATGTTGAACATTTTTACCATATTTGTTGAGCAACTTCAAAATCCAATCTTTATTTGAATTTGAATTCTGAGAGGAATTTGAAATGAGATATGAGTTCAAGTGTGATCAAGCATTTGCTAAGCATGATGACTTGGCATCTTCAGAGGTTGATCACTGTAGCTTGATTAGTGGGGTGTTACAAATCTCCTCCACTACAAGAAATCTCGTCCCGAGATTTTAGTGGGGAAGCAAAGGATAACTTCAGTAGAACTGCCCTTTACAAGGTCAATTATCTGACAGGTAACTCAGGGAAAGCGACGGGAAGTATCTCTCGAATTGAAGCTTAAGTAAACATCGAGAGCAAAGTAGGAAGATATGACAGGAATCTTCAAGCGGATGTACATCCGATCGATACCTGGTCAGAGTGTGAAAAGGGGCTCAAACATCGGGAATGGATCAACTCTCGGAGGGTGGCTCGTGATAACACACAAAGCCAAGAGCACAGAATACTTCGGAACCAAAGATGTAGAGAAGAGTCAGGTTCCGATCCTGTGGAACTGTGGTGAGTGTCGATCGAGATTAGGGGGAACGGTGATATATTACCGGTCTCGACAACAAGGTATGTCAGAAAGTAGCCTGTCAGTTATGTTGGCAACAACGTCGGTACCAAGTGCGAGGGACGAAGAGAACCGTTTTCCTGCTCGTTGAACGAGGCGGACCAATAGGCATAGTTCTCGTCCATCTGTGGTTACCGGAATGTCATCAACAATAGTAACAGGGTCTCATCAACAGAGTTGTAGACCGTGGTGTTTACCTTAGCAGAGGAGTATTTCTGCTTAGATCATATAGACCACGAGAAAGGTTAAACAAAACAATGAAAAGGAAAATGTGTTTACACACAAGAATTGGGAGTATATCATGTCCAAGGAAAAGCGGAGCATGATATACATGATGGAACAGCAAGTTTAAAAGCATTTAGATAGAGGGGCGAAGGAAGAATCATGATATTACCCATACAACGGTGTTTGGATAATAGATCAAGAAACATTTGGCCATGTGCTTCCAATGTTCTTGTCGATATTCGGAATACCACAATCATGCTTCGAGGCGGCAATGATATGGTGTCAGGTAAAGATTGGGTTCGAAGATCTTAAGAGGTACCGAGAAACAATTACAAGGATATCTCGGGACGTAGGGAATAACCAAACACAACCAGGTTTGTATTGGTCAAAAGTCAAGGATGTTATTGATGATAACACAAATCATCGAAGAACGAGGATGGTATTTATCACCATGAATTCCAATTAACATCTCAACAGAAGTCAAAATGTTGATGCTGATCACAACGCATTTGTCGAGGAGTTTTGAAGAGGAGGGATTCAATCAGTAAGATGATCAAAGTAGTTGGATTGAAGTTCGAGGTCGACGAAACCACGGATATATCACAAGCTCGGAATCAAGCTTGTTGTTCGGGGTGAGTTGACAAGATGAGAAAGATCGACGTAAGCTTAGCTCATCGTCGAAGTTGTGCTCCAGGTATAAGGACCAGGTAGCATAGTTAAAAGTTGGCACAAAAATGATATGGCCGGTCAGGCTAGGCATGATGTGATGGGGTTTTAAACTTCCCAGTAACAAGTACTAGGGGTAATACCGGAAGGTAAATCAGAGTAGAAATTGGACGGGGAAAATGATCTGCAGAGGACAAGTATTTTAACTTGTTCGGGAAAAGGGAATCAAGGAGATAATATGGTCGGGACCACGATTGCAAAGGATCAATTCACAGATACAAGATGAACTTATAAGGGGGAATTATTTTTACGAGCAGCTTCCATGATAAGTACTACATTGGGTCCATGGGCATGAACACAAAGGTTCAAGGTCGACTCCCACTTCTTCAATGCATAGCCTTTCATTCACTTCTCGCTTTTAGTGAAGTTGAAATGTTGAAAATTTATCTGGCGTAATACCAGTAGAGTATGACTCGTAGAAGTTTTCTGGATTCTCGCAGATGGCAGAAGCATAGATACAACCCATCGGGACATCTTAGGAACATATACCTCAAAATGCAGAAGCAATGAACTCAAGCTCGGAAGCAGAGCAAGGTTGACAAAGTAGAGGATACCATTTACCAAAGGCGTTATTTATCGGAGGAAAGACTCGCAAGGTTGGTGAATATGAAACTCTGTCGGATAATAATCCAACAAAAGATCAGTTGGTCGGCAAAGGATCTGTTGTGAGTATCGATACTCAATCATATGAAGAAGGGAAGCAAGGGCATCGGATTATAGAAACTTCGAAATAATTTGGCGCTTAAGCACAAAGGGGTTATGATTCCAAAACGAAGGATCAGAAGCAGAGGCTCTGATCAACAAATGAGTAAGTTGAATAGGACTAGATGGACAATCAATTGCAACATGATTGGCCGAGATCCAACTCATGTCCAAAATGACGTCTGAGCCGGAAGAAGGAATTAGTAGGGAAGAACTGATGATTGCGAGTATTCGCAGTAGACTGGATCAAGGAACTCAAATGGCATTGAAGAGGGATGTCAACGAAGATTGCTAAACATATGGAGTTAACCATAAGATAAGCAGGCAAGAATTTCAAGAGCGGTAAGTTGAAGAGGATTATCGGGAGATCAGATATTATTTCAAAGTACTTTAGGAATCACAGGAACGACTGGGGATGAACGAATCCCCGGTAATCATGAGGATTCATTCGTAGGTTTGTTCAGGCGGAGAAGAACTGCAAGGCAGTAGGTTCAGAGAATTCTCGAAACGCCGAATAGTGTTTCGATATGTCAGATAGAACCGGAAAGTAACTGGAACGAATATATGAGCGACAGTTGCAATTAGTTAACCATCGGAGTTTATCGGTGGTCGGAAATGCAAAGCAGTGGGCACAGGGTCTCGAAAAACTTCGGGGAGTATCTTCGGAGTCTTCTGATGATGACACGCCATCTTCTGAGATGAGGGACTCTCCGGGAGAAAACGGTTACGAGAACCTGATGTCGGAGTTAGTAAAATCTTTAACCCGAATAGACGAGAGATCAGAGTCCCAGAGTAAAGATGAGGAATAAAAGATCCTAATACCACCCAGATGGCGACGTGGGCCCGTAAGCCACACAGCCAAGTTAGTAAAACAGTTTTGGACCACTAGACTCAACTTCGGCCAAGGAGTTGGGAAGGGGGATTCCTAGAGGCAGTCGGCTCTGATACCAACCTGTGATGACCCCGGCTTAATCGTGCACTAATCATACACGCAAATGCACACGATGGGGGGGGGGGGGGGGGGGGGGGGGGGGGGGGGGGGGGGGGGGGGGGGGGGGGGGGGGGGGGGGGGGGGGGGGGGGGGGGGGGGGGGGGGGGGGGGGGGGGGGGGGGGGGGGGGGGGGGGGGGGGGGGGGGGGGGGGGGGGGGGGGGGGGGGGGGGGGGGGGGGGGGGGGGGGGGGGGGGGGGGGGGGGGGGGGGGGGGGGGGGGGGGGGGGGGGGGGGGGGGGGGGGGGGGGGGGGGGGGGGGGGGGGGGGGGGGGGGGGGGGGGGGGGGGGGGGACGATCGAAAGGCGAAGGCCTCCTGCCCTGGACCCTCCAATCCTACTCCTGGTCGTCGGACGGCTCCTCGTAGTAGTACTCGCCGGGAGGGTAGTAGTAGTAGTAGCCGCCGTAGTCGTCAGCAGGGGCGGCTGTCTCAGGGGCTCCGTCGTCTGTCGGCATTGAATGAATATGGGGAAAAAGAAAGTAAAGCAAACGTGAGTACTCATCCGAAGTACTCAGCAAGCAAGGATCTACACTACATATGCATCATTTTCAAAGGAGGGGCTGTATATGTGGACTGGGCTGCAGAAATGCCAGAATAGAGGGGGGAAAGCCTAGTCCTATCGAAGACTAGCATCTTCAGTTTTACAGCATAGAAGAAAGTAGATCAACATAATGTAAAGTTGTAGTAGTATCATCAACCTCGGCCTGAGATCCTTTCTCGACTCCCGCGAGAAAGCAATCCCAGAGCCCTAGTATCCAGTTATCACCTCATCATCATGTTCTAGTTGTACCGATCGGGATACAACTCCGAGTGTCCGTTACCGTAGGACAGGCTATCGATAGAAGTTTCTTCCCTGCAGGGGTGCACCAACTTACCCACCACGCTTGCTTAACTCCGGCCGGACACACTTTACTGGGTCATGCCCGGCCTCGGCCAAACAATACGCCGCAACCCAACCGAAAACCTAACAGAGAGGTCAGCACGCCGGACTAAACCTATGCCCCCAGGGGTCTTGGGCCATCGCCGCGGGAACTCCTGCACGTTGCGAACGCGGCTGAAAGCAGACGTAGCAACCCCTTATACAAGTGCAGTTGCGTTCCCAGTCCAATTCAGTGCGCGCCGCTCAGTCGCTGACGTCCATTAAGCTCCGGCTGAAGTATACAACGCAGAACGCCCATACTATGCCCACGTGATGGTTAGTGCTATCGGGCCAGAGGCCCCTCGGATCAAATATCCAAACCGCTCATGGATTAGGAGCGCGCGGTAACGAGCAGAGACTCACGATCGATGTGACCCCGTCGCCCCGTCTCGAGGACTTGCGGCAAGGGCTAGGAATGCCCGGCCATGCCTCGTCATCATCTCGCGGGCACCTCTCAGGTCAACCCGTCTCCACATCACTCCGCTAAACAGCTCGCGCGGGTACCCCTCGGGGCCGACCCGTCTTTAGTATCATGTATGTGTCAAGTCATGTCTCAGTATCCAAAGTAACTGTGTGTCCGACACCAAGGGGAAATCCTGAGGGATCACCCTCGAACGGAGTTCCACCTGATGTTGTCATCAAGGTGAGCGAAAGAGGATTCACCCTCGAAGCCCACACTTGAGAAGTTGCGAGACGACGTCGGTATCGGGGGTGGTGTAGGAGGAGATCACCCTCACTTACCACGACCGAGTAACTAACCCACAAGGTTAACATCAAGCATGCTAGAGAGGAGTCACCCTCGGCACGCGACGGTAACCCAGTGGTGTCGAGCAGGGGGGGGGGGGGGGGGGGGGGGGGGGGGGGGGGGGGGGGGGGGGGGGGGGGGGGGGGGGGGGGGGGGGGGGGGGGGGGGGGGGGGGGGGGGGGGGGGGGGGGGGGGGGGGGGGGGGGGGGGGGGGGGGGGGGGGGGGGGGGGGGGGGGGGGGGGGGGGGGGGGGGGGGGGGGGGGGGGGGGGGGGGGGGGGGGGGGGGGGGGGGGGGGGGGGGGGGGGGGGGGGGGGGGGGGGGGGGGGGGGGGGGGGGGGGGGGGGGGGGGGGGGGGGGGGGGGGGGGGGGGGGGGGGGGGGGGGGGGGGGGGGGGGGGGGGGGGGGGGGGGGGGGGGGGGGGGGGGGGGGGGGGGGGGGGGGGGGGGGGGGGGGGGGGGGGGGGGGGGGGGGGGGGGGGGGGGGGGGGGGGGGGGGGGGGGGGGGGGGGGGGGGGGGGGGGGGGGGGGGGGGGGGGGGGGGGGGGGGGGGGGGGGGGGGGGGGGGGGGGGGGGGGGGGGGGGGGGGGGGGGGGGGGGGGGGGGGGGGGGGGGGGGGGGGGGGGGGGGGGGGGGGGGGGGGGGGGGGGGGGGGGGGGGGGGGGGGGGGGGGGGGGGGGGGGGGGGGGGGGGGGGGGGGGGGGGGGGGGGGGGGGGGGGGGGGGGGGGGGGGGGGGGGGGGGGGGGGGGGGGGGGGGGGGGGGGGGGGGGGGGGGGGGGGGGGGGGGGGGGGGGGGGGGGGGGGGGGGGGGGGGGGGGGGGGGGGGGGGGGGGGGGGGGGGGGGGGGGGGGGGGGGGGGGGGGGGGGGGGGGGGGGGGGGGGGGGGGGGGGGGGGGGGGGGGGGGGGGGGGGGGGGGGGGGGGGGGGGGGGGGGGGGGGGGGGGGGGGGGGGGGGGGGGGGGGGGGGGGGGGGGGGGGGGGGGGGGGGGGGGGGGGGGGGGGGGGGGGGGGGGGGGGGGGGGGGGGGGGGGGGGGGGGGGGGGGGGGGGGGGGGGGGGGGGGGGGGGGGGGGGGGGGGGGGGGGGGGGGGGGGGGGGGGGGGGGGGGGGGGGGGGGGGGGGGGGGGGGGGGGGGGGGGGGGGGGGGGGGGGGGGGGGGGGGGGGGGGGGGGGGGGGGGGGGGGGGGGGGGGGGGGGGGGGTTATTTTAGGGTTAGTGCGGGATTTATTTATCGGAGTGTGTGCACTATTCCTATACCGGATTCGGGCTCGGAGTTACGAGTTCTTCTACGTAGGGGGTTCCGGCATCGAAACAGACGGCACGATCAGACTTGGCTCGTCGTTCTGAGCAACTTTCATGTATAAACTTTTTCGATCTGAGCTACGGTTTAAAAGATATGAATTTTTGAAGTTTAAAATATTTTCTGGAATTATTCTATTTCACAGAAATGAATTATGATGTCATGCTAACGTCAGCACTGCGTCAGCAGTCACAGTGGCGCTGACTGGGTCAAACCTGACATGTGGGTCCAGTGGGACCCACATGTCAGCCTCTGTTATCTTAACAGTGGGTTAAAATAAACTAATTACGCTAATTAGGGTGTGGGCCCCGGGTGTCAGTGGTCGATTAGGCTAACTAATTAGTTTTAATTTATAAAAACGTTTTAATTAATCTAAATAGCAGCGGGGCCCACATGTCAGTGGCGGAGAGTGAACAGTGGCGGGCGTTGACCTGGTCAACGCAGTCAACTAGGGCCAGGGGACCCACTGGCAGCCTCACCAAGCGGGCCCCACCAGTGGCCAGGTCAGCGCCGGCGCCGGAGGAGCTCCGGCGAGCTCTCCGCGGCGGCCGAACGCCGGCGAAGCTCGGAATTCGGCTAGGGTGGGTCTTTCGCGACGCGGCTTGCATCTACGGACTCGTGTGACTCGCGCGCATCCAGTGGTGGCGGCTGGCCGTGGGATGACCGGAGTGAGGCGTTGCGGCGACGCCGGCGGCGGTGGCTTTCGGGTTGCCGGCGAAATCGGCGTTGCAGGCGCGTTCAACCCAAACTAAAGGGTCAGGGAGCATCTAGGCGCGCGAGCGAGCACGATGGACATGCCAGCGCAAGTATGCGGTCGCCGGAGCACGGTCGGCATCGAGCTCGACGGTGTTGAGCTCGGTCGTGTCGGGGGAGACTAGCTACGGCTCGGGGGAGAGAGAAGCGGAGGGACGAGGAGAAGTGGAAGCTCACGGCACGGCTCACGGTGGCCCTCGATGGGTTTAGTAGCAGCAGGACGGTCGATGGAGGTCGCCGGAGTTGCCGCGGTGGCCGTAGATGGGGACGACGGAGATAGCCAGCAGCAGGGCTTCCCAGCTCCAACGAGCGGCTCCAGGAGGAGTAGCAGTCGACGGCGGAGTGCTCGGGCATCACGGCGAGGTGAGTGGCGACCGGTGGCCGCGGGATCGAGCGGCGACGGCGGCGACCTTGCGGGCGAAGTGGGGAAAAGGAGGAGGCGAGGCGAGTGGAGGGGAAATGAGATGGCTAGGGTTCGGCAGGGGCGCAGGGTGACCTTATCCACGCCCGAACGCCGGTGGATGCTCGACAACTGGCCATCTACGGCGAGCGCGCGTGCGCGGCCGACACGGCGACGGAGGAGGGAGACGACGCTGGTGGGCCGGCTCGGTTGGGCTGGACCTGTCTACAGGGACAGGTAAGTGGCCTTTTGGCCTTTTCCTTTTATTTCATTTCTGTTTTCTTTTATTCTTTTCTGTTTAGTAATAGTTGGGTCACTTGTGCCTTTTGCAAAATGTGAAAGTTGATCCAAATATTGCAGAGCAATATTGCCTTTCACCAAAAACTGGTTTGGGCATATTAGAATTCCATTTGGATTTGATATTATTTAAAATGAATTAAATACTTCTGATTTGGTGCTGTTTCCAGCTGTTTGAGTTATCCATCTAATTCCAATAATATTGATTTTGATTTTCTCATTGCTTCTGGATTATTTGCTAATTATTGAACATTTCCCAGCAGAGTTGGAGCAAGTTTAATTTGCACTTTGAATTTGAATTGATTTTCAGATTAGATTTTGAATTATTTTAGTTAACCACTATGACTTGGCATGATCAGTGGGTGATTACTGTGGAGTGAGGCTGGGGATGTTACAACAACCTCGTGTGAGTGCACTTGCAACAAGCCCAAACTTTTTGGCTACCCTTGCAGTCATGTCCTCCGGGCGGCTGCAGATCAAAAAATAAGTGTCACACCATACATATCGCCCTACTTCAACATGTACAATTTGTTCAACACCTGGAACGATGAGTTCTGGGCCTGGGGCGTTGATATGCCCTACAGGTAGTTGTGGCCAGATGGGCCCAAATGGGTTCCTAACGCCGACTTGATGAGAACCGCCAAGGGACGACGTCAGTCTAGGCGTCATCGCAAGGACATGGACCATAGCCAGTCGGGAGAACTAAGGCATTGTCGCGTTTGCAGGTGCGCTGGGCACTTGCGCAGGGAATGCCCGTATCGAGCCAACAACACCGTGTGATGTTGTTTTGTCTACTTATATTTATGTAATCGTCATGTTATGTTCAATTTGTAATCGTGATGTATTATTCAGATTTTAATTTAAATTGAACTCGTTTTTTATTTGTAATCGTGATGTTATGTTCAGAGAATTAATTTAAATTGGGCTCCCTTTTAATTTAAATTGAAAAACGCATGATGTTGTTTTTTCTACTTCTATTTATGTAGGTCATGGCCGCTCTTCCAGTCCTTTTACTGGAGAAGCACGACAAGGACCACCGTTGCCACCTTCACTTAAACCCAAATCGTGATCATCCTCCTCAGACCTTCAGGCTTCAAACCATAATGAACGTATGGCCAGTACCTGATTATGCAATTGCACATCTTGAGGCTTATGGACTACTTGGTTATGCTAAGCTCACATCTGGCACACCCGAATTCACACTCGACCCTTCTCTTTTGACATCCCTCGTTTACCGGTGGAGACCTGAAACCCACACCTTTCACTTTCATTGTGGGGAGCTTGCACCTACACTTAAAGACGTGTCTATGATCACTGCTCTACCAATTAGAGGTGAGCCAATGGTCCCTCCAGCAGTCTCACCATCTTGGCGAGACGATGTCGCAAACCGTCTTAGGCTGATGTGGCCAGAAACAAAGCGTACTGGTCCGTGTCGAGGTGTCCCACATGGATGGATTCACACGAATTTCAAACAAATTTCTGGGGGCGCTGATCCGGAGACGAGGAAAATATATCTGTTTGCGTATTTTTTGTGGCTCTTTGGTACGATGTTTCCAAATTCACATGGTGATGTTGTTCACCCTGGTCTCATCTACTATGCCCAGAACATAGTAGATGAATCTTTACCTCTAGAACCAAAATACAGCTTCGGTTCCGCTATGATTGTGTATACATATAGAGGGTTGTGTGATGCCACACAAAAATCTTCGTACGCGAGAAAGTCTCCGTTACTTTGTGTCTCATATGAGTTTCTACAGTTGTGGTCATGGGAATACCTCCCTGTCGGATGACCAAAAATCACACATCCCATAACCCCATACGACTGCGGTGCAGGCAATGTAACTATGTCTAGCAGGTGGACACACGCACGAAAAAAATGGGCTACAAATATTGCTCAAGGTTGTTATCCTGTATACCACGAGCAGTTTGAGCTTCTTAGTGAGTTCCAAATCAGATGGAACCCATGGACTGAGCAAGATATTCTGATGGTCTTCGGTTGTCAACCATTGCCGGTCGAATGCGAGAGAGATAGTGGCTTCTGGCTGACTTGCTGCAACGTACTATGCCTATGGTTTGTTGAGGCATACAACCCAGAACGTGTCATGAGACAATTCGGACTCTATCAGGCTATTCCACCTCCTCCTCCGAGATATATCGACGACAAAACTCATAAGTAAGTTCTCATGTACGTAAACACTTAATGTCTTTTTAATTTACAAAACTAACAACTTCTTTCAAATTTTTAAGGCTGAACAATAGTGGCAAGCCTTGTTATGATTGGAGGGCACACAACAGGCGATGGGTACACGAGTGGGATCTCTTTCGGTGCAGCTTACTCTTGGGCACACATCCCACGATCTTGGTGAGGGATCTCAGCCATATCTCTCCACGCGAGGGATCTCCATGCTCGAGGAAATTTGTTTGCCAGAGATAAACCAGTACGGCGGACAAGGGGCATTCACTAGAGGCGAGGGATCTCAGCAGGTACTGATGGTTAAATTTTTAATTCATTTGCAATGATTTTATTTTTGTAACAGTCCTCTGGGATGCAACAGGATATAGGACAAGACCACTACAGTCCAGGCCAGGGATCACAACGACGTGATCGTACATGGGAAGATGAACACACCCAACATGGGGTCAACAAAGGGAGCCTGAGAGCGAACCATGATCATGGCGACCCGGTCCAAGGGTTAGTAACATAATTCTTCGGAGAGGACATTATTGGCTCATCTTATATCCCTCCGGAGTCACAAACATACGCCTACAATTACGCATCAAGTTCTCAACAAGGATACCAGACTCCACCACCTATGCCAGAGTCGCAGCCGCAAGAGGCCGAGGTGGTGTACGGCCCCGGTCTTCGTGAAACTCGAGCACCTAATCGCTTGTCGCCTTCCGGTCGTAAGGCCCGTCGTAGAGGGTGATTCGTCTATGTACGTGTCAGACCCATTTTATCTATGTATGTCAGTTCCAGACTTTACCATGAATGTAAGAGACATCTATGTATGAGGAAATATAATTGCATATGAATTATGAGGCGAGAAAAATAATGGCGGTCAATAGCTCGTACATTTTATTCCAAGCTACATTTTTCATTACAACACGGTACAACTGAAAATAAGATACATCGAACTGTTGAAATAAAGCTAGATTAAAATGCTGAAATTAAGATACAAACGGTTGCGAAATTTAAGATACTACCACGTAAATCTACTGAGTCCAGCGTGGATATTTTCCTTTTCCATCGCCAGCTTCTTCTGCTGTCTTGGCCTCACGAGCCCTTTCTTTCTTCCTCTGTCTTTCCGCCTCACGAGCCTCCTTTCGCTGACGTTCCAGCTCCGCCAAGCGACGTCCCTCTTCCTGATTTTTCTTCCTTCAATCGTCCAAGAAAAGCCTTTGCTCCGCATAGTATTTTTGTAACTCTTTCTCTTGCCATGCTTTCTCCTCTGCTTCCGCCTTTTCACGGCGCTCTTCCGCGAACAAACTATTCCATGCACGACGACTTCTTTCACGAATCTCAGTCACTGCCCAAGCCGGCATCTCCGTGTCAATCCAACGATAGTACATGCACAGAGGCGGAGGAGACTACAACAAGAACAAGAATGTTAATAAAGAGACTACAAAAAACCCAGTCTATGTACTTTCTTTACATACCGGAGGCTTGTCGTACGGTGAACTAGCTACCGGTGGGTCTTCCTCATAATTGGCGCACATGAAAAGCTTCATGCCCAACCAATCAGAAAAATCCGTCACCTCCTTCACCTTGCAAAGGTCACCACACCAACAGCGCAGGTGTTCCAACCCCGGAGGCAAACTAGCACTCTTCATTTTTCTTGGCCTGATGCTTTGATCCGAACAAGGCAAACTCATAGCTGCTAAAAACTAAGTGCAGGAGGGGTTCCAAGTGTGACTGAATGATGAATGAAGAGAGGCTCGATGCCTCATATGTCAAACGTCATGGCGGGAAACCAGAGCGAACAGACAAAATTTTAGGTGGGAAAATCACTGCAGTGCAGTGTCGGCAGCAACAGCAGCAGCAGTATTTGATTCCCGCGTGCAGCAGCAGCAGCAACATCTGCTTTATTTTCGTGGGAATCAGCGCAATCAGCAAAGCGACCGGGCATGCAGGGAGCTGTCGGGCGGGGCACCGCATGCCGCCTCGTCGCCTGGCGGCAGGGCCCACCCGAGGGAATCCGTTCCGTGCGCACTGTGGGAATCCCGTGCCAGCCGGGCGGCCGCCTCGGTGGGTGGCGGCAGGGCCTGCCGCCAGGCTGCGTGGCGGCAGCGGCCACGTGTCGCCCGCCGCGGGCTGCCGCCAGTGCCAGGGGGTCTCTTTTGTCTATTTGCGTCGGAGGGGGTCTCTTTTGTCCATTCTGTTCGGGAGGGGGTCCTTTTGGACAAAAATTCTCAATGCCCTGGTCGGATATGTTTTGCAAACTTGAAAGTACGGTCCATACATGAGCCATGCAGTGCCACATACATGTTAAGTAGTCAGTAATATAGATGTCAGAAAAAAAGAGTAGTCAGCAATATAATTTTGGATGGTACTTTTTGTATCATTGCTAGAACGACGGACCCATAGATTGTTACTTATCACATCCATAATGTTTTCTGGCTGCTGAATGATTATGTTTCTTTTGGTAGTGATGAAAGTTTATCAGATGATGAACTGGAAAACGAGGGTTTCATAAATGTGAATGTGCTTTAGTAGATTTTACTTCTGCCATTTGAAGATGCATGGATAGCTGTAAATTTTCTGCAAGGATGTGCTTACACCAACAAGTTCTTACCAATTAGGATGACACGTGTGGTTTGAAGTCAAAGAAAACAAGGATTATCCTATATGTTTCTGAATCTGTTTGAGTCCCTGTTTGCTAGCCTGCACGTTTGGATTATGCCCACTGTACCATCTCAAGACTTCATCTTTTATTTCTTTTTCAACTTCTTTTTCTTCATCTTAGTGTTGGCATGCTCCAGGTTGTACCATATAAGGTTGTCCGGTTAATGTTGTGAAGGATGATGATTCATGCCTTTTCCTTTTCTCCTCACATGTTAGTACTGCCCTGTTGACAGTTTTCTGTCTAGATGCCATGTTCATTTATTGATGCCTATATGCATTATGATGCTTCCAAAAAGAAGGATCTTACTTTGCATTTCATCTGAATTTGGCTTTTGTAGTGCAGCAATTTTGGAAGGAAATACCAGGTGTCCTTTTGCAATTTGAACAAGATTGCTCCCTCATGCAATCTGTAGTGTAAGTGCCACTATTAGTGGCTAATATTGAATAATGAAATTATTAATTCTTACAAAGTTGTTCTGACGAGTTGCTTAATGAAAATACCAAAACTTTTCTTTGAACAACAACAACATCTCGTGATTCCTTTTGCCTGGTTAAGTGAGGCTGGGTGAGGGTTGGAGTGGGGCTGACGGCGTCGTCCGTTTTCTGCCAGTGGCACAGGTGCATCCGGGCGTGTGTACCAACGGCCAGGTCCGTCTGTACCACGTGGGCCGTAGCTGCCGTCGTCATGCAATAAATGCGCTGTGTGGGCCAGCTGGGGGGATTATGCCGAACGAATACTATATGGAATACGAAGCTGAGCGCGCATCCCTATGCTCCTGGTCGGTCCAGATACCAGGATCATCTGGACCCGGGAGCCAAATTGGTTTTCCCACTACTTTAGTTACTATATTCCCATTGCACAGCATCATTGCCTAGTATCATAGTGTCATCTTATTTATTCATTTGTAGAATCTCAATGTAAAGTTGTGTGCAAGATACATTTGCCACTAAATTTTCTCGTTCTATGCGTTATGATACCACTACCACATATCTCATCTTTAATTACAATGCCACATCATCTTAATTCTTACTCTTGGAGCACTGTATGATACTTGCTTATGCTACTGAAGTGGGAGGCCTAAGGTTTCGGGGGCTTGCTCAAAGCTGGCACGCTAAACGAGATAGTGTGGCTAGACGAGTGAGCTTATTCGTTACGTATTTCGGAGGCCGAATGGCAACGTAGATACGTCCTGGAAAACACGATTATTAAAATTTGTAGGGACGATGAAATTTTCTGGAGGCAGTGAGGGCGTTTCCTTAGTTTCACCAAAGGCGGCATCAATTCTAGTTTTTTTTCACGCGTTAGCTAACGGTAACAAACGTCGCACCACTATCTCTAGACTTATTACGGACTCAGGCGACATTACCGAGCAGGGAGAGCTTTCCAAGCATATTTACGAGTTCTATAAAGACTTGATAGGGATCGAGCAAGCGAGGAAAGTTAGTTTAGCCCAACACTTGTGGGGCGAAGCCAAGAAAGTCTCTGAGGTAGACAACATCGCTATTCTCCTTTCGTTTTCCGATGAAGAAATCGATTGGGCCTTGTGGGCCATGAAGATAGAGTTTGGACCTGACGGCTTCCCGGTCGTGTTTTTCAAACGATGCTGGCCTTGGTTAAGGCTGGTGATAGCTCAGATCATTAACGGCCTTGCGTTAGGTCAAGTGGACATTAGTCGTATTAACTATGCCATTCTGGCGCTGATTCCTATGCTGGCTGGGGCCAATAAGATCTCGCAATTCGAACCTATTGCGCTAATCAATGTGGTCTTCAAACTGGTGGCTACATGCTACGCTCTTTGATTAGGTCCGATAGCGCAAAAGATAGTTGATCGATCTCAAACGGCCTTCATCAAAGGCCGTTTCATATTAGAAGGGGTTCTCTGTCTCAATGATATCATCCATGAGCTCAAAAAGAAAAAGTTTCCTGCAGTTATTCTAAATTCGATTTTGAGAAAGCCTACAACAGAGTAAGTTGGTCGTTCCTCGAGGAGGTGCTTCATCGCAAGGGCTTTGCGTCTGGGTTCGTTCATCGGATCATGCAACTAGTATAGGGCGGCCAAACTGCAATTTCGGTTAACGGTGAGGTTGGAGGATACTTCAGGAACAAACGTGGTTTGCATCAGGGTGACCCAATCTCTCCCCTTTTGTTTGACATCGTCGCGGATTCGCTTTCGGCTATTTTGGATAGAGCATGTGCTTTGGGCCACCTCAAAGGAGTGGTTCCTCATTTGATCCCTGGGGGGATCACACATCTTCAATACGCGGATGATACAGTGCTTCTTTTCCAACCTGATACCCTTAGTATCGCTTCCATCAAGATCATGCTAATCTGCTTTGAGGCCATGTCTGGCATGAAAATCAATTTTGCTAAAAGCCAAATGTTTGCCATTGGGATGTCGGAGGACGAGGGTGTCCGTATTGCTAACATTGTTAATTGTCACAAGGCTGACCTCCCTATGACATATCTAGGGCTCCCGTGTTCTGATAGAACGTTGCTTGAGGCAGACTGGGACCCTACGGTGCTCAAAGTTTCTTCTAGATGTTACCCTTGGGAAGGCAAGCTCATGTCTTCCGCATCTAGGCTAATGCTTATCAACGTCTGTCTCTCGGCTATCCCCACTTTTGCTATGGGACTATTTCTTCTTGGTGAAGGGGTTCAATCTTAAGTTTGACAAGGGGAAAGCCAGATTTTTCTGGGAAGCCGATGCGAAAAAACGTAAGTACCACATGATTAGGTGGGTGGATCTATGTAAACCCAAGGCCCAAGGTGGCCTAGGTATCTCCAACTCAAGAATGATGAATCTAGCTCTTATTGCCAAATGGGTTTGGAAAATCGCACAAAACATCGACGGGCTCTGGGCCAAGCTCCTAAAAGCCAAATATTTCCCAAATAGCTCCTTTTTCCCCGCGGACATTAATGTTCTCAAATCTGGAATGGGGTCCAGAAATGCAAAGATGTCTTCTATCTAGGCGTGACTGCGCGGCCGCGATCTGATCCATGGCGGTGCGACGGCGTGCTCCGGGCGGCGGCCTTGGGCGGCATCGTGGTTGCCTGGTGGTGGGCCGGCGGCGGCGCCGTGGAGAGGGTGCCATGGAGGTCCGGGCTGGACAGATCGGGATCCTAGGGCTGCGGCCCTGGAAGGTGGCGGCGGGTGAAGCTCAAGCGACCCGCGGTGGCATGGCGTGGTGATGTCCCTGGCCAAGGCGGAACTCTGCTGGCGATCTGGTGGCTTTGGCTTCGGATTAGATCGGATCAGTGACAGTGACGAGCACGCGCGGGATCCTTCCTGGCGGCTCTCGCGGTTTGGCGAGGTGGGGTGGCAGCCCTCCCCTGAACTCCAGTGGTGGCACACGCAGGCAATGGCCGGTGTGCCAGGGCTCCCACGGTGGCAGTGCTGCTACGGGTGGTCGCCGGATCTGGGAGGCCAGATCTAGGGCTTTGAAGGATGGTCTGGCCGATGCACATGATGTCGGATGGATGCTTGTGGGACAAGATCCGGGTGAAAACCTTGTCTACGGCCGGTGGCCGGAGCTGATGATGGTGACACCCTTGGCGGTTTCCTTCTTGGAGGCATCATCGAGATGAAGTTCCCGCCTCTCCTTCCATTACCTCCGGGGGAAACCCTTGATCAGTCGATCAGATGATGGCGGCACTAAGGTGTCGTTCCCCCCGTGGGGGCGTCATTCTTGGAGGTGTGCATTGGCCTGAGGGACCAGCGGACGGTTCCAGCGGTGGAGCGGCGTTCCATGTGACGCATCGATGTCGTGGAGTCTCGGCGGCGTGGCGCGGCAGGGCCTCGGCGACGGATGTGTGATGATGGACGCGCGTAGGGAGGTGGCGCTGTCTGGCGCTGTGGTGGCGTCGACGGCAGGCCTGGCAAGGCCGATGCGTCAGTACCTGCTCTGAAGATGGATCGGTGGAAGACGGCGGCGGCGGCCTCTGAGACTGCGCCGGACCGGTGTGTACCCCAGACCCGGCAACGGCTTGGTTGGGCTTCTGGCTGTAGATGTTAGGCTTTGGTGCGAGGTCTGTTTGGTATTCGGCTCGGACATTCGGCACCCCTTCATCAAATGGATATGAGTAGCGATAGATGCTGCCAAGATGGTGGCTTCAGACTTACTGATGTATCACTTTGTAAGGTCTATGAATAATTAATAAGATGGCTGCATGCATCACCCAGATGCAGAGGCCGGGGGTCATCCTCCTTTTCAAAAAAAAAAAGAGGTGCAAATTTGTTTTGTGTTTGATTATACATACAACGCAGTGGGGCTCAAAGTGACAAAGTTGGCGGAAAACCAATTGGGAAGAAACAAATGGCTATAGAAGGTTATAAAGTACCGGCTTCTCATTGTGTGGAAAGATCGCAAAGAACTTGTCGTTGTTGAGGGTGTTCACTTGAGCCTTAATTTTGTGGTACGTGCTACTGAAAACATAATATTGTTTCCACTGTACATTTTGTCGTTGTTGAGGGTGTTCACTTGAGCCTTTATTTCTATTCTTGGCCTTGAGGTGTCTGTCTCCATTTATGCCGAAAATAGTATTTATTCAGTTTCTTTTCCAATCAAAGTGGAATTGTAAATTCATGACCCAACTGTTCTAATGCGCCCCCCCCCCCCCCCCCCCCCCCCCTATATTTAGAATGAAGTTATCAAATAATTCCAATATTTCAGATGGGCTTAATGAGGAAGCATCCATCAATAATTCCTTTCATGATCTACATATCCAATGAGGGCAAGCACACCAATATTGGAATCGGTGAATCTCCAATTTGGCTCCTTTGGAATAAGTGTCTGGCCTAGGGACATGGGCTGTACAAGTCAAGCTGGAAGCATCGATGACTCATGGATCAATGGATTGGTAATGAAAGCAGTAGCAGCCATGTTGCTGTCAAGACAAGACACAGACCATCAGCGTCCAGAAGCCCTCGGCGCGAGTGAGTGTCCGCCTGGGTGTCGTTGTGGGCCTTTGTGCCTTGTAACCATGTTCTGGACTTAGCCCAGCCCATGTGAGAATGTTTTATTAGCCAAGAGTGCAGACAGAGGAGGCAGGGAAGATGAAACGTGTGTGTTTACTCTGCCTTTCCCCTCCTCCTCTCTGGAACCTCCCTCCTCCTTCAGCAATATAGCTGGGATTCTGGATCGTTACAGTTGCATCTTCATCCGGCGGTTCCCCTAAGAAGGCCGATGGACATTGTAAAGAGGTAAGCAATTTTACTTGGTACTATCTGGTACCATGAACTTCTCTGATCTTGCTACGACTTTCTGTCAGTGAACAACAGAGAAACACCATCAAATTTGTTAGATCAAAACAAACAAAGAGTCAGAAGCAGCATCTGGCAGTGATGACGACGACGAAGAAGAAGCTGAATGTTCCACCTAATCCAGGGAGTGATGAGGACCTAAGTGAAGAAGACCATGAGGAAAACCATGATGAGGTGAGATCCCCCCCCCCCCCCCCCCCCCCCCCCCCCCCCCCCCCCCCCCCCCCCCCCCCCCCCCCCCCCCCCCCCCCCCCCCCCCCCCCCCCCCCCCCCCCCCCCCCCCCCCCCCCCCCCCCCCCCCCCCCCCCCCCCGAGGTAGTTTCCATCGATAGGCTACGTAGTTTTTAAGCTTCATTCCAGTCTTGCTTGTTTCTTTTTTGGCAAGAATGCTTGATAAATTGTTGGAAATAATTACTGAACATATCTTTGGGTGTTTGTTTGGCAGATGGAAGTGTCTGTCGACGACGACTGCAATAGGTTCAATGAGGAATATGATGACCTGGCCATGCGGGACAGTATGGAGAATGATTATCTGAGCGATGACGGCATCATGGTGCACACCGGCTTAAGCAAATGCCTGAGCAACAGGTTTCCGGACGGCAGCCAGCATAACCGCGGCACGCCAAGGAAACATCTAGAGTCTCTGCGAAGCCTGTCGAAGGTTGACACCACACATGTTCCTGACACAGCGCGCTCTTCTGCTGCTGCTACCCCTGGTGGCAAGAGAAGCACGGCTAGGAAGTGGAGGCGGTCCCTGAGCGATAAGATCCATTCGCGGCCGCGGAGCTGCCCCTCTCTCGCGGAAGTGGCGGCGAAGCCCAAGGGCTCAGCTGTTCCAGTGGTTCCCGAGTCCTGAGAGGCAGGCAAGGCCTATATGGTTTATGTAATGAGAAAATTGCTTCTATACCACGAAATCACAAGCCAAAGGCTCATTTGCCATCGAACAAAGCCACAGTGCTTGTGTACCAAACACAAACAAAATTTAGTGCTTATTTACCATCGCCGTTAACTCCACGTTAGGTTGTCTCTGTTTTCTTGTCAGATTTTATTAAAATTCCAGGTTTACCCCTTGTTTTTGGAACAGAAGAAGGACAAAAAAAAAAACACCCTCGTTCTCAGACCCGTCCATCCCCAGTCCCCACGAATCCTACCCCAATGCACGCACGCGACGGCATGGCTGAGCCGCCGCCAGCGCCACCCGATTCCCCGCCGCCCCTCCCCCAACCTCCGCCGCCCCTCCCCCAACCCCCGCCGCTGCAGATGGTCCTCCCCGACGCGCCTTCGTTCCCCGCCGCCCCTCCCCCAACCTCCGCCGCTACTCCTTCGACGCCGTCCAGGCGACGCCAAATGGCGGAACCGCCGCCGGCGCATCCCCTGCTGCATCTTCCCCTACCCGCGACGGTGCCGCTGCTTTCGGCCACGGCCAACCTCCTCACCTTGACGGTAGCAGCGCCTCCCGCTCCCTCCGAGCATGTCGCCCAGAACCCTAGGGTTGGGGATTCCGGCGAGGTGAACCATGTCGCTGCATCTCCTCTTCTCCAGATATCCATGCCCAATGAGGAGGACGGCATGGATGAGGGCTCCACATCTCTCTCTGCAATTTGTGCTAGGTGAAATTTCTTTCTTTTTCTTCTGCATATTTTGATATGAGAATGCGCAAGGGATTGACACCATCCTTTGCATCTCCCACAGGATGATCCAGTCATGTACTTACAAGGTAGAGGTAAAGGTTTGTGGCACTGGTGGAAATTCAACATTTAATTGGGAGATTGTTGAGGGTACTAGTACAAGCATGAAGGATTTGCTGTCCTTCATTGCTGGAACATTCTCTTTTCCTTTCTGCTCAGAGGACAAAATATATCTTGAGTACTTTAACTGCATTACTGGCAAATTTATTTCTGTGTCAAATGATGAAGAATGCATGAAAATGTACCAGTATTTTCATCAGAATAGAAGTGGTCAGTTGATTATCAAACATTGTGACTCAAGTGACAATGTTGATGTTCCATGTGCTCCTTCGAGTCCAACACCATCTATAGCACTGCCTAGTCAACCAAGTAATCCACATGATATTGTAGCTCCAACAGATGCATATCTAGCTAATCCACATGAGGAATATGAACATGTTGGTGTAGATGAGGAGGACCAGTACTCAATTGGCAGTGCTGGTTCGGATAGTGGTGATGAGACTGGAGAAAAAGATAGTGATGATGAGATTGGAGAAAAAGATATACCACATAATGAGCATGTCCAAGATAGCAGCGATGATGAGGAGTGGGTCGCCGAAGATGCTAGACCGGATGTTGTTCTAGAAATAGCTTATGATAAAGATAATCCACCGATGCATGTTGGCGCAAAGTACCCTAATATTCAAGAGTTTAGGTTGGCAATTGCTACATACGCCATAAAGAAAGAGTTTGAATTTAAGGTTGAAAAAAGTGAACCTAGCCGATTCAGGGCTTATTGTCGCCAGAGCAAAGACTGCGCATGGAGAATTCATGTTGGGAGGTTGGATGACCAAGAAACTATGGAGGTATATTAGTTGCTGAATTTTAGTTGCTGTTATAGTTGCTGTTATAACTATGGATCCAAGACACTAATTTGTTTACCCATTACTTATTTAACGCAGGTTAAAATTCACATGGAGGAGCACACTTGTTCTAGCACAAAGAAGAAAAAGAAGCAGCGAAGTGCTTCAAAGATGTGGGTATGTGACAAAGTTATGGACTGGGTAAAAGAAGATCCTAGTGTTCGCCCGATGGAGTTAAGGAGGAGGCTATGTGACAAGTACAAGATCAAGATCCATTACACAAAAGTATTCCGTGGCAAAGGGCTAGCAATGGATAAGTTGTCTGGTGGTTGGGATGATTCATTTGACAAGCTATATGCCTGGAAAGCTGAGGTTGAGAAGAGATCTCCTGGAAGCATAGTTGCTATCGACCACATGGAGTATGATCAGAAAAAGTACTTCATACGGATGTTTGTCGGGTTGAAGCCTCTATGTGATGGATTCTTGGCTGGCTGTAGACCGTTCTTGGCGATAGACAGCACTCATTTGACAGGCAAGTATAGAGGCCAATTAGCTACTGCTTGTGCTATTGATGGGCACAATTGGCTGTACCCTGTGGTATATGGAGTTATCAATGCAGAAACTACTGAAAGTTGGGTGTGGTTTATGGAGAAGCTTCGTGAGGTTATTGGCTGCCCTCCCGGTCTAGCTATATGTTCAGATGCAGGAAAAGGGATTGACACTGCAATTGAGCAAGTGTTTTGGTATGCAGAACATAGGGAATGCATGCGACACTTGGTTGTGAACTTCAAAAAAAAGTTTCATGGTAAAGTTTTTGATGACCATTTGTGGCATGCTGCTTATTCATGGACTCCTCGAGCTTTTGACTATCACATGGCAGCCATAGAGGAGAAAAAGGCTTCTGCAATAGCATACTTGAACAAATACCACAGCAGGTTATGGTCACAAATATTCTACCTCCTCGAAAGTGGATTATGTCACAAATAATTTGGCCGAGTGTTTCAACAACTGGATCCACAAGCACAAAGGTCTAATGTTGTTTCAGCTCATGGACAAGATCAGGAGAAAGATTACGGTCAAGCACGAGAAGAGGAGAAGGGTGGCTACAAAGTTTGTAGGTCGGCGTATACTTCCAAGTGTCATGAAGGAGCTGAATGACAAAAATAGGGGGCTGGACATTGAATATGAGAGAATAGATGACATGATTGCAGAGGTGAGTGAGAGTGCTGCGCTAGGTGGCAAGCGCCACATCACTGATCTATCAAACAGGACATGTACATGCAGGGCATTTCAAGTCTCCGGGAAACCTTGCAAGCATGCAATCAGTTTTATTACTGGAATTAGGGGAGTGACCATAGAAGATTTTGTTGACGACTGTTATAGTGTTGCCAAGTTCAATGCAGCTTATGCCTATGTTCTTCCTGGCCTAACCGACATGTCTCAATGGCCAAGTGTGGAGAAAGATTTCATCTTGAATCCCCCAATCCTTAGGAGGGCCCCTGGGAGGCCAAAGGTAGAGAGACATAAAAGTGGTGCTGAGAATAGCAAGAGCAAGGGAAATAAAGGCCAGCACCAATGTCCAATTTGCAAAGCCTATGGACATAGATGGCAAAGCTGCAAAGATGCTGCTCCGGAAGCACTAGATGCCTATGCTGAAGTAGCAAAGCAAAAAAGGTAGCTTCGTCCTTCAATTTTTCTGCCTTATTATTGTCTTAATGTAGCTAATATGTGATACTAATGCAGGGAGAAAAGAAAGAAAAAATCCACCAAGACAACTACTGGAACTTCACTGCCTCTTCTTCAAGGTCCAAGTGAAACTGCACTGCCTCTACTTCCATGTCCAACTATATTGTCGAAGACTACCTCTAAATCTAAAAGGTTCGAAATCTGCGCTACCTCTACTATATTGTTGTACACCTATCTTTGTTCCCTTATAGCATGTAATCTGAAATTTTTATGTAGATCAAAGGTCATAACTGTTGCGCCTGATAGCCCTGCGATGAGCACTCGAAGCAAGAAGAAGAGAATTGCACCAAACAACCAAGAGAATCGCGCCAAACCTCCAAGCAAAAAGAAGTTGAAATTCTGAAATCTGGGCTCATTTTGGTTACATACCATGCACTTCTTCATGTGTGCACTTCTGCTTATGTTAACAACCAACTTTAGGTTGTGTTGTTTTGTTTCTAGATGCTATTGAACCTGATTATGCTTCTAGATGTGAACCTGATTATGCTTCTAAATGATGTGAACCTGATTATGTTCCTTTCTATCGAGTGCTATTTTGCTGCTGAAATCTGGCTGAAATATACATATGTTTGAACTGTTCTATTTTATCCCTGCTGTTTGGTTGAAATGCTAAAAATAGAGCCAATATGCTGTCAATTTTTTCCGTAGAGACGTGTTGTGCAAACTGTGCTTATTTACCATTGAGGGCAAAGTGGTCCTTTTGTTGGATAAATTGTGTGAGACAACGGTGGACTAACAGGCAGTGGCAAATAAGCACTAGATTTTGTTTGTGATTGGTACGTGAGCACTTGTGCTTTGTTGCGTGGCAATTGAGCCATTGACCAGTTTGTCAATGGTACAGAAGCCATTTTCTCGTATGTAATAATAGTAATAATAATAACCAGGGAAGGGAAGATAGAGATGCTGCATTGCATGAAAGTATAATATGTGAATGGTATTTGTTGGGAGGCTGCAAAGGGGAGGCCGGATGACAGATGAATGAATAATGCAACTCCCTCTAACCGGTTAACTTGCCCTAGTAGCATTTTCTTGTTTCTTTCTTTCTGTTTTGGGTCTGGAATTGAGAGAGTTTTTTTGTGTGTGTGGACCCTCCAAAAAACTTGTTCTGGTAATTCTGCAGAGGAGTAGATAGGAAACAGAGAGTGGTTGCTATTGATCATGGATGGTGTTGCTGTGACCGAATGAAAATAACACAAGAATTTAACCGATGAAGAAACTGATGCTGGAATATTACAAGGAAAATCTTGTGAATGGCCTGGGTTGTTGCTAGTTTGAAATTATTGTCTGGTTGTGTTACTTTGTGTTGGTGTAGACAAGTACTCCCCCCGTCCCACAATATAAAATGTTTTTGTAAGCTATATGTTAGTTTGCAAAAACGTCTTACATTATGGGGCGGAGGGAGTAGTATACAAGTCAACGACAGCTTATTAAGGCAAACTCTTCCCCTTGCACTACTGAGAAAAGTCTTATAGGTGAGGTCACATTAGCGTGGGCACACACAAGAACACGTTGAACTATTATGTGCATGAACCTTAAAATACAATAACTTTTCCTCCTAGAATCGTCTATACTTCATTTATCCAAAATTCTTTTACTTCTAAATGAATTATCATTCCATTTTTCCACTTTATGATTTACACTGCATAATATGCACAAATCTCAAAACACTTTTTCCTTTGTTTCGGAATATTACACACTTCAATTACCCAAACTTTTTTCTTCAAAGCGAATGGCAGTTGATTTTTTACTTTGCGTTTTGCAAAAAATAATTCCTATTCAAACCTTAATTTATAAGGTTTTGTTCAAGGCCATGACAGCATGTTCATAAAATATATTTGTCTTTGAAGATGCAATACTAGCTACTCAAAACTGCAATACAGTATACCTAAAGGCAAATGTGCTAGATATATTCACATGAGTTTTGTTTAGTATTATACCAGTAGTCTTTGATATTTTGTAGCATTAATGTGATGAACCACGTGAGTTAAAATCAACATCTACATCATGCATATATGGCTCCAAACTTGCATGTTTACATGCTATAATGAGTATTCATTCACATTATGGTTACTAAAGCTCGTGCGTGCAATGCACGTGTACCTTACATATGTGATATGCCAGCTCCACGCATGCAGATCAGGCTAATTAAGATCTCATGGATAAATGGATGATTGTTTATAATTTTATTCTATTTAATCTAGAGCACCATGCCAGAGTTGATGACATGCGGAAAAGCAGAAAACAAGGAGAGAATGTACATATATCGAAACTGTATCTTTTGTTTATTTTCTAATAAAGCTACATTACCGAAAAAGGTTTTTTTTACCAAAAAGAATAAAGCTACTTTAACATAAATCACATCCAAACTTATACAATATTTGGAGATCTACACCGAAAAACAAGGATCAAAGACGATGGTGACTTTCAGCATCTCATCTTAAGCCCCTGGTAGCTGATATATCCTTCCAAGAATTATCTTGCAAACTGCACGCCATCATGAGCGCCTCTCCTTCCATAGGGGTTTGAAGGGGTAATTCCGTGCCCCTTTCCACCCTCCACCTTCCTCATCTTTCGGTGTCTCGACGCACTACTCTCCAGGTCCAGATTCACTTTAGGAGGGTTATCAAAACAGAAAGATGCCGCAACTTTCTGAAAGACGGCAATGAATTAGATAAATAACCTCATAATTCGGTGCAGTGTCAATTAAAATGCAACACCTGTCGTTTTTTTTACGGGAATGCAACTCATGTCGTTGATGCAAGACATAGTTTGTGAGATATCAGCATTATTCTTAAACAGAAAATTTGTATTTTCCACTCATCCTAAGCTAGCTTCGCATTTTCGCTAGTTAAAGAAATAAAAATTGTGCTTGTTCTTGACAACTTTAGATTTTGTAAATTTACAAACTTATAGCCAGAGGACAGAAAATTGCACAGAAACAAAATGGCCCCCACCAGTTAGGGCCATGTCAACTTGCAATGAGGGAAAATGTTGACCAGGTAAGTGCACAGAAATCAAGGACAGAACCTTGAGAAAGGACGTCGCAAATATTTACCTTGAGATCAAGTTGATGGACATAAAAAATGTCCTTCATGGAGTGTGAGTTGTATGCCAAAAGGTAGGACCTGTAGGCTTCCTTCGCTGACTGGTTTAAAAAGTAATTCCCACCAACAATACTCTCCTGCTCCATAAAACTCGAGTTATAACACTGCACGTTTAAACGACAGGGTGTAGTTGCAAAAGGAACACTCACAAGTAGCGATTGCGTTTTTGGCACATGCTTTTCACTGAAAGCATATTCAGTCAGAGAAATTTTGGACGCCTGCAAGCAAACATTAAATGTGTTACTCCCTCTGTCCAATTATGTGAAGCATGCAAGTTATTAGAGAAGTTGAAGCCTTAGCATATTTCAAACTACTTCAATTTTTTTTTTAACTTTCTGTATGTATATATATATATAATTTCAGAAACAGTGGTCGTCTTGTGGTGCTGCATATACTTCAAGGTCCTCCTTAATAAAAGAGGAGGAGGAAGGGGACACATATTACCTGTAGGTAAATAAGCAACTTCATTTCTTCTGGTAGTAAGAACAATAACGCGCGTCCTTTGCCTTTATCACCTCGGGCAGTACGACCAACTCTATGAATGTAGTCCTGCGAGTTAAATTCCAATGTCAAGTTAGCAAAAGTGAGAAAATAGACAATATCATTCATCTAGCAAGGTTAACCACTTGCCTTTGGGTCATCTGGAGGATCATACTGCACAATATAGTCCTAAACAGGGCAAATGGTCCTTACGTTAGTTAGTTAGTAAGGTGATATAGAAAGGAGCGGTACAATGATTTTAAAACCAGAAGCAAAATCTTACCACATTGGGAATATCAAGCCCACGTGCTGCCACGTTAGTGCATAATAAGATGCCCTTATTCATCTTGGAAAATTGGAAGAATGTACTAGTGCGTTTCTGCTGCTTTAGTTGCCCGTGGATATCATAACACTCTATCCCAAGGAAATTTAGAAATTCTGCATGGAATTTGACTGAGCTACATGATGAAAAGAAGACCATGACCTTCACATCCTGCTTCGTCTGCATCCTTTTAAGGAAAGCATACAGAACCAGAAACCTTTTCTCGCTAGGAATGACACAGTAGCCCTGCTGCAAGCCCTCCACGGTAGGCTGTAAGAGCATCCAAAGTTATTTCTCATCCAAATAAACGAAAAACATATATAATTTAAAAGAGAGTTGAACACAGTTCCCATACCTTTAATTCAGAATCATCAACTCCAACATAAACAAGTTTTCGTTGTCTTTCTTCATTTTCCCCAAACGTAAATTTTGCAAAATCTTCAACCTGTGCGATGACATCACATAAGCATTGCCGCCGGGGTAAGTTTTAATAGGCTGGGTAACAGATCCACTAACCTTTTGAGTCTGTGTGGCAGAAAAGAGAACAGTTTGTCTATCCTGCATGCATACGATGCATAACAGTTTCAGGACAGATACATCAATCTCAGTACAGAAAGTTAAAGGATGCACTGTGCATATATATGAAATGAAATTGCCAGATCAATGCATGCATGATGGCATACCCGAGGGAGACGTTGAAATATTTGTTTCATGTCGTCCTCAAAACTTTGCTCAAGTATGCGGTCAGCTTCATCGATTATGAGGCACTACATCATGATAGGAAAGTTACAATTTTGCATATACTCGGAATAATGTAGGCTGAAATTCCATACACACACTCTAGTTCAGTGTTAACAGGTAAGACTTGCAGTCATGAACAAGGAAAAGGTAGACACACAGAAAGAATTCATATGTGAAATAATCAGGTGGCTGATTATGCATGAACAAGGAAAAGATAAGAGAAGTATGAAATTGGTGGTTGCACTTGTCATTTATTTAATGTGCCAATTCAAAAGTGTGCACTATATATATTTCAACAGAAAAATTTCCTCTGAGCTTGGAATACACGACAGAAGCCAGAGTGTCTTTACCTGTAGCCTCTTGTAGTTGAAATTATTGGTACTTCTCAAATGGTCCAGAAGCCTGCCTGGCGTTGCAACTAACAGATTGATCCCTTTCACAAGTTGGTTGGCCTCACTCTTCATGTTAGTGCCACCAATTACATATCCAATAGTTTGTGAGTGATACTTCATCAATTCCTTGGCAACATTGTGTGTCTAGCACAAATGAAAAAAATTAGTAAGGCGTATGACAAATGAATAGTTTCAACTTTCAGCAATCACCCAACAGTTAGAAAACTGCCTTGTTCCAAATATCTCGGCATCTCGGTTAGTTCCAAATGAATATATAGCTGATCCATCAGAGGATTAACTTAACTAGAAAATTCGTCTATTTATCCTAACTCAGCAGTCAACACCCGACTGATATGGTACCAGCTGTTACCGATACCCTCAACATTGGCCTTGTGAAGCTAAGCAAATTGCTAACATTTGGCAATAGCAGCAAAACAATGTGAAGGCAGTTTTCTTATCTTGTCTTGAACAATGTGCATTATATATATATATTTACAGCTGGCAAGAAAGGATAACATTATCACAGTTGGGACACAGAATAGCTGGTTTTTGTTGTTTCATTCTCAGCAAGTTGAGAAATACACTAGTCATAACAATAGATAAAATGGATGAAAAGAGAAATTCTGAAACGAAATACGTATGTATGTACGTACCTGGATAGCAAGCTCCCGTGTTGGGCAAACTATAATAACTCCAGTTCCGTTCCTAGGGGTGTAGTGCGCGTTGTGAAGTAGTTCGATGGCGGGTATAAGGAAAGCAAGTGTCTTCCCCGAGCCAGTCCTGGCTGAACCCAGCACATCATGTCCTACCATGAGGTGCGGTATTGATCTAGCTTGAATCTGCAAAAATCATGCATGCATGAATATGCTAGCTATTACGTTTATTCTACATTGATAGATACACAAAAAATCCAACAGCTAGCGCAGAAAATAAGCATTCAAATACATGCATTATATTACGGACGGATGGACTTGCCAACAAATACGTAGATAAGAAAAGATAGTAAATGTTTTTCGCGGAGACCTATGTTATGTACCTGGGTGAGGTGGGTGTAGTTCATCTCTCTGATGGCCTTGGCAGTGAGGTCGGACATGTAGAGATCAGAGAAAAGCTTGCATGTCAGAATCCCACCTCCCTGGTGGCCCTCCTGCTGCCTTTGCTTCTCTTCTTCTTCCTTCTTACCCTTCTTATCCTTTTCTTCCTCTTTCTTCTTGTCCTCCGCATCCATCACAGCCTCCTTCCGCTCCCTCTTCCTCTTCCTCATAGGAAGGGACCCCTCTTTCGCCTCCGCCATATGCTTCTGCAGGATCCCTTCCATGAGAGCGCGGCGCGGCGCGGCGGCGGAGGGGAGATGCAATCTGGGGTATTTTTCCTTTTTTGTTTTAGATTTAGATTAGATAGAGGTGCGGCTGAGTTGTATAAATATAACACAAGGCCAGGGTTCGTTCTATGCTGGCAGCGAAGTCCGGTACCGATCAGGCCAGCAGCCGTGTATGTAAAAGACACATCATTGTGGGTCCTTCCTTAGGTCTAATCGGGCCTTTTTCTTTTTTACTGTGTTAAAATAAAGGCCCAATCGATAGATGATTTGGCCAAGGCTTAGGCCTATCTATACCACCCCTACTGTTGTTTTTGTACCAAACATTATTGAGTTGTCTCCAAAAAACCCCCCCCCCCCCCCCCCCCCCCCCCCCCCCCCCCCCCCCCCCCCCCCCCCCCCCCATGACCCCTCCAAAAAAAAAAAACGAAAATCCATCACTACAAAATTTATATTTTTGCAGAGTATATTTATCTAAATTTGGAAACAAACATTACAATACATACATGTTATAATGAACCCCCAATGATTTAGTTTTGTACTAAAGCTGCGTCTATTAATTGGGACAGGAGGGAGTAGAAAAACTCACGCACGACTGTATGATGATGCTAAATGCCAATCTCTCAATACATGTGCCTGATCCTGTGCACTTAGCAAGCTCGTTGGATACCCCATATGCATGTGTGCACGAGTGCGACCGGACATTGTAACCAACTAATGCGTACTTTGCGCGATGATTTGAGACCTAGTATATATGCACATGAGTGCGACCAGTACATGAACCAAGCGGTGCGATCGTTAGGAGACCCCGCGACCATATGTACGCGAGCGCACTTGGTATACATGAACCATGGACTATATATGTATGCCACGTGGCCATATGCATGTCACAGCATGTGTACACAGTTTAGACGAGACTTTCTAACATGCTCGATTCCAAGCCATATTGTTAGACTAATGTTGACACTAGATTTTAGCATGGTACAAATGCAATTAAGATGGCCTTAAATGAAAAGTTTTTGACACTTGTTGAATTGTCTCCCGCGACCTAACCCCTCCCGCGACCCCCGCGTCGCCTCCCCCGGTGGCGGCGGGGGAACCCTAGCCGCGCCGCCATGGTCCCCTCCTCACCTCGCCCCACCTCGTCGCCGCCGCCTGAGGCAGCCACCGGGCAAGCCCGGGGCGCCAAGGATGGTGGCGGCGGGGCCTCGGCTGCCCTGCCTACGTGAGGAGTCCTGGATCTGGAGCGGCGGCTCCTTTGGCGAGGCACGGCGGGCTCCGGCGAGCAGGCGCGCGGGCGATGGATCTGGCGTCCTGGCCGCTCGGGCGGCGGGATCCCGGTGGTCGTTGGCGGCTGGCGGCGGCTTCTGCGGCGGTCGGTGCGCGCGATCTGGCGCCTCCCCTCCTCCCCTGTTCGGCGTGCGGGCCAGCCTGGCCGGGCTGCGCCTCCCTAGGTCGCCGATTCTGTACAGGAGGCGCTGCTAGTGGCGGGGATCTAGTTCGGGCGAAATCCCTGGCCGGCCATGACCGGCCGCGCCGACGGCGACGCCTGAGGGCGCCATTCTCCTCCTTGGAGGCGTCGGTATGGACTGATCTGCTCACTTCCCCTTCCCCTAGGTCTCCCGGGCGAAAGCCCTAACTTTGTTGGGTGGCGGCGGCGCTCATGGCGTCGTTCCCTTCTTGAAGGCGACGCTTTGGGAACCTTGGGGCTGGGTGGCGCTTGCGGGTGGTGGGCGACGGCGGTGGTGCGGTCCTATCCTAGCATGGATCTATGTCCTTTGCTCAGAGATGGACTCGCATTCGTGGAGGTCGACGTTTGGCGTCGTGGTGGCGTCGATGGCGGAGGACCTGCCAAGGCTTGCGTAGGTGGAGGTCATCGTTTGGTGTCGTGGTGGCATCGATGGCGGAGGACCTGCCAAGGTTGACACCTCAATCTGCTCTGAAGATGGACCAGTGGAAGATGGCGGCGATGACACATGTGAGTGCGTCGGACCGGTTTGTGCCCTGGACCTGGCAGATGGCTCGGTCGGGGCCTCCGGCTTTAGATGTTAGGCTTAGGTGAGAGGCTGGGTATGTGGCCCAGCTAGCACCCCTTCATCATATGGATAGGAGTAGCGGCAGATTGCCAAGATGGTGGATTCAGGCATATTGTTGTTCTACTTTGTAAGGTCCTCGAGAATAATCAATAAAATGGCCGCATTCATCTCCCAGATGCAGAGGCCGGGGGTCATCCTCCTTTTCTAAAAAAACATATGAAAGTTTTATGCTGACGAGTGAACAACTTTGATGTTTAGGTCATCGCCATCCGACTTCGTTTTAAGGGCCGAAACGATGCTCGGGGTATCAAATTTGTGTTCCGAGTGCTTTTCAGCCGATTACGCCTCGAACACCACCTCGGATGAAGGAGCACTCCACATGAATTGTCTTTGTCTCGTCGACGCAATCGATTTTCATATATAAACCATCGCAATCCGAGTTCGTATGCAAAGATTAGAGGCAATACACTGCAGACTGACCCTGAACGGAAATATGGCGCGAGGTACCAGACACCCATTTGGGTGATGTCTGATGGGTCGCGCGAGCGATTCGGCCCTCAATACGGCCTTGAATCAGAAAACCTTCAACGGAAGAAAGTTTCGTCTCGTCGAGTCGGTCGATTTTCATATATAAATTGTCTTGATCCGAGTTAGTATGCAACCTGGGGAGGCAAAACAAGATCAGACTGTTCGAGTGAAAATATGGTCATCCGAGTGAAAATGTGGCCATCCAAGTGAAAAGATGGCCGTCCGAGTGAAAATAGTCATCCGAGTGAAAGATTGTCCTTCAAGTGAAATTATTGCCATTCGAGTGAAAGTTGCCGTCTGAGTGAAGAAGTCTAGTCGGGCGATCCGACTGAAAGACTCTAACATCCGAGTGGAGAGATTCAAATCCGAGTGCTCCGACCGGAAGCTGAAGATGTGCCCGAAAGGTTATCTAGATTGGCTCGAATGAAAAAGTGTTCAACACAGAAATTGTTCATATCGTCGAAACGGTAAACTTTGCTTTTGGACTCATCATCATATGAGATAGTGTATGTGATGGAAATATGCCCCAGAGGCAATAATAAAATGGTAATTATTACATTTCCTTCATCATGAGAAAGGTTTATTATTCATGCTAGAATTGTATTGACCGGAAACTTAAATACATGTGTGAATACATAAACAAATAATGTGTCCCTAGTGAGCCTCTACTAGACTAGCTCGTTGATCAAAGATGGTTAAGGTTTCCTAACCATAGACATGAGTTGTCATTTGATAACGAGATCACATCTTTAGGAGAATGATGTGATGGACAAAGACCCATCCGTTAGCTTAGCATATGATCGTTCAGTTTATTGCTACTGTTTTCTTGAATGTCAAATACATGTTCCTTCGACCATGAGATCATGCAACTCCCGGATACCGGAGGAATACCTTATGTGCTATCAAACGTCACAACGTAACTGGGTGATTATAAAGATGCTCTACAGGTATCTCCGAAGGTATCTGTTAGGTTGGCATGGATCGAGATTGGGATTTGCCACTCAGAGTATCGGAGAGGTATCTCTGGGCCCTCTCGGTAATACAGCATCACAAGAAGCTTGCAAACAAAGTAACTAAGGATTTAGTTGCGGGATGATGTATTACGGAACGAGTAAAAAGACTTGCCAATAACGAGATTGAACTAGGCATGGAGATACCGATGATCGAATATCAGGCAAGTAACATACTGACAGACAAAGGGAAACACATATGTTGTCATTACGGTTCGACCGATAAAGATCTTCGTAGAATATGTAGGAACCAATATGGGCATCCAGGTTCTGCTATTGGTTATTGACCGGAGAGGTGTCTCGGTCATGTCTACATAGTTCTCGAACCCATAGGGTCCACACGCTTAACGTTCGTTGACGATAAAGTATTGAATGAGTTATGTGAATTGATGACCGAATGTTGCTCGGAGTCACGGATGAGATCACGGATATGACGAGGAGCTCTGGAATGGCCCAGAGATAAAGATTGATATATAGGACGATAATATTTGATCACCGGAAAGGTTTTAGAGTACCTGGTATTTTATCGGAGTGCCGGAAGGGGTTCCGGGAGGCCACCGGCAAGCGGTGGGCCTTATGGGCCAAAGGGAGGAAGGACATGATACGTCCATTTTGCATCATGTTTTCCTACTGTTATTTATAATGTTTTCATGCATAATAATGCTTTTGGGAGTAATTCTAATGCCTTTTCTCTCATAATTTGCAAGGTTCACACAAAGAGGGAGAATACCGGCAGCTGGAATTCTGGACTTGAAAAAGTACGTCAGGCCACCTATTCTGCACAACTCCAAACGAGCTGAAACTTCACGGAGAATTTTTATGGAATATTTAAGAATTATTGAAGCAAATAACTACCATAGGGGGCCCACCAGGTGGGCACAACCCACCTGGGCGCGCCAGGGCCCCCAGGAGCACCCTGGTGGGTTGTGCCCTCCTCGGCCCACCTCCGGTGCCCCTCTTTTGGTATATAAGTCATTTTGACCTACAAAAAAAATAAGGAGAGGACTTTCGGGACGAAGTGCCACCGTCCCGAGGCGAAACTTGGGCAGGAGCACTTTTGCCCTTCGGCGGGGCGATTCCGCCGGGGGAACTTCCCTCCGGAGGGGGAAATCATCATCATCATTATCATCACCAACAACTCTCCCATCTTGGGGAGGGCAATATCCATCAACATCTTCAACAGCACCATCTCCTCTCAAACTCTAGTTCATCTCTTGTGTTCAATCTTTGTACCGGAACCTTAGATTGGTGCTTGTGGGTGACTAGTAGTGTTGATTACATCTTGTAGTTGATTACTATATGGTTTATTTGGTGGAAGATTATATGTTCAGATCCATTATGCTATTTAATACCCCTTTGATCTTGATCATGATTATCATTTGTGAGTAATTACTTTTGTTCTTGAGGTCACGGGAGAAATCTTGTTGCAAGTAATCATGTGAATTTGATATGTGTTCGATATTTTGATGGTATGTATGTTGTGATTCCCTTAGTGGTGTCATGTGAACATCGACTACATGGCACTTCACCTTATTAGGGCCTAAGGGAATGCATTGTGGAGTAGTTATTAGATGATGGGTTGCGAGAGTGACCGAAGCTTAAACCCTAGTTTATGCACTACTTCGTAAGGGACTGATTTGGATCCAAAAGTTTAATGCTATGGTTAGATTTTATCTTAATACTTTTCTCGCAGTTGCGGATGCTTTGCGAGGGGGTTAATCATAATTAGGAGGTTTGTTCAAGTAAGAACAGTACCTAAGCACTGGTCCACCCACATATCAAATTATAAAAGTAGCGAACACGAATCAAATCAACATGATGAAAGTGACTAGATGAAATTCCCGTGTACCCTCAAGAACACTTCACTTATTATAAGAGACCGATTTGGCCTGTCCTCTGCCTTAGAAGGATTGGGCTACCTTGCTGCATATTATTTGTCATTACCGTTACTTGCTCGTTACAAATTATCTTGTAATCAAACTACTCGTTACTTATAATTTTAGTGCTTGCAGAGAATACCTTGCTGAAAACCACTTGTCATTTCCTTCTACTCCTCGTTGGGTTCGACACTCCTACTTATCGAAAGGACTACGATTGATCCCCTATACTTGTGGATCATCAAGGCTTTTCTGGCGCCCTTGCCGGGGAGTGAAGCGCTCTTGGTAAGTGGAAATCGGTAAGGAAAAATTATTACTATGTGCTGAAATTTATTGTCACTTGTTACTATGGAGAACCATCCCTTTGAGGGGTTTGTTCGGGGTATCTTCACCTCGACCGGAACCACAATTAGTTGCCCCTCAACCTACTGCACCTACTGAAAATATTGGTTATGAAATTCCTTCGGGTATGATAGAACAACTGCTAGCTAATCCTTATGCAGGAGATGGAACCGAACATCCTGATATGCACTTGATATATGTGGATGAAATTTGTGGATTATTTAAGCTTGCAGGTTTACCCGGAGATGAAGCTAAGAAGAAGGTTTTGCCTTTATCTTTGAAGGGAAAAACATTGGCATGGTATAGGCTATGCGATGATATTGGATCTTGGAATTGGAATCGATTGACATTGGAATTTCACCAAAAAAATTATCCTATGCATCTAGTTCATCGTGATCGGAATTATATATATAATTTTTGGCCTCGTGAAGGAGAAAGTATCGCTCTAGCTTGGGGGAGGTTTAAGTCAATATTATATTCATGCCCCAATCATGAGCTCTCAAGATAAATTATCATTCAGAATTTTTATGCTCGGCTTTCTCGTGATGATCAATCCATGCTCGATACTTCTTGTACTAGTTCTTTTATGAAGAAGACTATTGAATTCAGGTGGGATCTTTTAGAGAGAATTAAATGCAACTATGAAGATTGGGAACTCGACGAAGGTAAAGAGTCAGATATTAAGCTTAAGTTTGATTGTGTTAAATCTTTTATGAATGCCGATGCTTTTCAAAAGTTTAGCACTAAATATGGACTTGACTCTGAGATAGTAGCCTCGTTTTGTGAATCTTTTGCTACTCATGTTGATCTCCCTAAGGAGAAGTGGCTTAAATATAACCCACCTATTAAAGAAGGAATTAAAGAACCGGTAATAGCTAAAGATGAAACTATCATTTATAATGTTGACCCAGTTGTTCCTACTGCTTATATTGAAAACCCACCTTTCCCTGTTAGGATAAAGGAACATGCTAAGGTTTCAACCGTGGTCAATGAAAGTAATATTAGAGCACCTAAACCCGCTGAACAAATCAAAGTAGAACCTAGCATTGCTATGGTTAAAGATCTCCTGGTAGAAAATATTGATGGGCATGTTATTTACTTCTGTGATGAAGCTGCTAGGATTGCCAAACCCGACAAGAATGATAAGCATAGACCTGTCATTGGCATGCCTGTTGTCTCAGTCAAAATAGGAGATCACTGTTATCATGGTTTGTGTGACTTAGGTGCTAGCGTGAGTGCTATTCCTTTTACCTTATATCAAAAAAATTGAATGATATAGCACCCGCTGAAATAGAAGACATAGACGTTACTATTAAGCTTGCTAATAGAGACACCATCACACCACTTGGGATTGTTAGAGATGTTGAAGTCTTGTGTGGGAAAATAAAATATCCTACTAATTTTCTAGTTCTTGGTTCCCCGCAAGATGACTTTTGTCCCATTATCTTTGGTAGACCTTTCTTGAACACCGTTAATGCTAAAATAGATTGTAAGAAACAAACCGTCGGTGTTAGTTTTGGTGATGAGTCTCATGAGTTTAATTTTTCCAAGTTTAATAGACAACCTCACAAGAAAGAATTGCCTAGTAAGGATGAAATAATTGGTCTTGCTTCTATTGCCGTGCCTCCTACTGATGTACTAGAACAATATTTGCTAGACCATGAAAATGATATGCATATGAATGAAAGAAATGAGATAGATAGAATTTTCTTCGAACAACGACCTCTGCTCAAACATAATTTGCCTATTGAAACTCTAGGAGGTCCTCCTCCACCTAAAGGTGATCCTGTGTTTGAATTAAAACAATTGCCAGACACTTTGAAATATGCTTATCTTGATGAGAAAAAGATATATCCTGTTATTATTAGTGCTAACCTTTTAGAACTTGAAGAAGAAAGATTATTGAAAATTTTGAAGAAGCACCGAGCTGCTATTGGATATACTCTTGATGATCTTAAGGGCATTAGTCCCACTCTCTATCAGCACAAGATTAATATGGAACCTGATGCTAAACCCGTTGTTGATCACCAATGACGTTGAATCCTAAAATGAAAGAAGTGGTAAGAACTGAAATACTGAAGCTTCTGGAAGCAGGTATAATCTATCCCATAGCTGATAGTAGATGGGTAAGTCCCGTTCATTGTGTCCCTAAGAAGGGAGGTATTACTGTTGTTCCAAACGATAAAAATGAACTTATTCCACAAAGAATTATCACAGGCTACAGAATGGTAATTGATTTTAGAAAATTAAATAAAGCAACTAGAGAAGATCATTACCCTCTACCTTTCATTGATCAAATGCTAGAAAGATTATCAAAGCACACACACTTTTGCTTCCTTGATGGATATTCTGGTTTTTCTCAAACACCTATTTCACAACCTGATCAAGAGAAAACCACCTTTACTTGCCCTTTTGGAACTTATGCTTATAGACGTATGCCTTTTGGTTTATGCAATGCACCTGCTACTTTTCAAAGATGTATGACTGCTATATTCTCTGATCTTTGTGAAAACATTGCTGAGGCTTTCATGGATTATTTTTTCGTTTACGGAACTTCTTTTGATGATTTCTTAAGCAATCTTGATTGAGTTTTGCAGTGATGCGAGCAAACTAATCTTGTCTTGAATTGGGAGAAGTGCCACTTTATGGTCAATGAAGGTATTGTCTTGGGACATAAAATTTCTGAACAAGGTATTGAGGTGGATAAAGCCAAAGTTGATGCAATTGAGAAAATGCCATGTCCCAGAGATATTAAAAGTATCCGTAGTTTTCTTGGTGATGCTGGTTTCTATAGGAGATTTATTAAAGACTTCTCTAAAATTTCTAGGCCTCTAACAAATCTTTTACAAAAGGATGTTCCATTTGTTTTTGATGATGATTGTGTAGAAGCCTTTGAAACACTTAAGAAAGCCTTAATTTCTGCACCTATTGTTCAACCACCTGATTGGAACTTGCCTTTTGAAATTATGTGTGATGCTAGTGATTATGTTGTTGGTGTTGTTTTAGGACAAAGAGTTGATAAAAAATTTAAATATTATTCATTATGCTAGTAAAACTCTAGACAGTGCCCAAAGAAATTATGCTACTACTGAAAAAGAATTTTTAGCAGTGGTATTTGCTTGTGATAAATTCAGATCTTACATTGTTGATTCTAAAGTGATTGTTCACACTGATCATGCTGCTATTAAATATCTTATGGAAAATAAGGATGCTAAACCTAGACTCATTAGGTGGGTTCTTTTGCTACAAGAATTTGATATACATATCACTGATAGGAAAGGTGCTGAGAACCCCGTAGCTGATAACTTGTCTAGGTCAGAAAATATTCTTGATGACCCACAACCTATTAATGATAACTTTCCTGATGAGCAATTAGCGGCAATAAATGTCTCTCATAACACTCCTTGGTATGATGACTATGCTAATTATAGTGTTGCTAAATATATACCACCTAGCTTCACTTACCAACAAAAGAAAAATTCTTTTATGATTTAAGACATTACTTTTGGGATGACCCACATCTTTATAAAGAAGGAGTACATGGTATTATTAGACGTTGTGTACCTGAGCATGAACAGGGACAAATCCTACGGAAATGTCACTCCGAAGCTTATGGAGGACATCATGCGGGAGATAGAACTGCTCACAAGGTATTGCAATCTGGTTTTTATTGGCCTACTCTCTTCAAGGATGCCCGTAAGTTTGTTTTATCTTGTGATGAATGTCAAAGAATTGGTAATATTGGTAAGCCTCTGGAAATGCCTATGAATTATTCTCTCGTTGTTGAACCATTTGATGTTTGGGGTTTCGGTTACATGGGACCTTTTCCTTCCTCTAATGGGTATACATATATTTTGGTTGCTGTTGAGTATGTTACTAAGTGGGTAGAAGCTATTCCAACTAGTAGTGTTGATCACAACACCTCTATTACAATGCGTAAGGAAGTTATTTTCCCAAGATTTGGAGTCCCTAGATATTTAATGACTGATGGTGGTTCACATTTTATTCATGGTGCTTTTCGTAAAATGCTTGCTAAGTATGATGTTAACCATAGAATTGCATCCCCCTATCATCCTTAGTCTAGTGGTCAAGTTGAACTTAGCAATAGAGAAATAAAACTAATACTTCAAAAAACCGTTAATAGGCCCCGAAAGAATTGGTCTAAGAAATTAGATGATGCACTTTGGGCCTACCGAACAGCATATAAAAATCCCATGGGTATGTCTCCTTATAAAATGGTTTATGGAAAAGCTTGCACTAGTAGAAAAAGGCCCATTTGTCCCGGTTCCAGAGGCCCATTTGTCCTGGTTCTGGAACCGAGACTAAAGCCCAACACCTTTAGTCCCGGTTCGCTTACGAACCGGGACAGATGTGGCTCCATGTGGCCACTGCAGCGAGCCCAGGCAGGAGGGCCTTTAGTCCCGGTTGGTAACACCAACCGGGACCAAAGAGCATCCACGCGTCAGCAGCTCAGGAGCTGGGGTTTTTGTTTTTTTTTGAAAGGGGGGGGTTTGGGGGTTTTGTAGGGTTAATTTAGGGATTTCATATATTGTGTTAGCTAGCTAATAGAGAGAAGTGTCCTCTCTTATCTCCGTGCTTGGTCGACGCTATGTACTATACGTATAGAGAGGACTCGACACGCTAGCTAGTAAGCAAATGAAGGAAACCATTAAGTACACAAGATTGTCATGAACATATACAGAGAGAAGTGATCGGCCTCCTCCTACTCTGAGAGATTGGTCGAACAACAAGTTTTCGTATATCTATCCGACGCTACTAGCTACATATATACAATATAAGATCTCTTACAATCCCTAACATCTGATGTCAAGTTTCACATGGTATTCTCCGGCTGGATTGATGACGTGGTCAAGAAAGAATCTGGGCAATTCCTCTTGAATTGCTTTTATGCGATCTTGTGGTAGGAGTTCATCCCGCATCTACCAAATCTAATTTGAAGAAGGGGGTCAATACATATATATGAATGAAACTCAACACAAATGATGGTAATAAAATAAAATTGTGAATATTATTGCTTACGCACTTCATATTGTTTTTCAGAGTAGCCCCGCTTAGAGGTCGTCGCGTTGTAGATGTACTCGCAAACGTAGTATCCACAAAAATTATTCCCGCCTTCCTGCCACAACCACTTTACGAGAAATAGAGGTCAATCAAACTTATAATCAAGCATCATAAATGGTATTGATGAAACCAACTAGAATCAATGGGAGATGCGCGGAACTAGCTAGTAGTACTTACTTTCGGGTGTGTAAATCGCAGCTCCCCCGGCAATCCCGGAGCTTCTACGGTGAACACTTTCCAAACCCTGTGAGACAAAGAAAATAATTACTTGATATCAGGAAATGAACAAAGTTGCCGATATGGTGCGATAATGATCGATTGAACTTACTTCTGGAGCATTTCAGTCATGGCCGCATACTCCTTGGGATCTTTTCGTCTTGAGTCTAAGACGGTTACTAGTCCCTGCAAGGAAAGAGTATTTTATCTTTGTTTTGATTTTTAAGCAATGATTGTAGCAAGTTGGCCTCGGTTTCTTTCGCATTATATTTAACCGTCCATTCATCTATGAGATTTGTGTTAATGAACCCAATATCATAGATTTGTGCATTTCTGCATTCGACGATCTTCAATCTGCATAATATAGTGAGGATAATTATATATACATGCAATGAAAGAGCTGAGCTATATATAGAGACTTAATTACAGAAGTATAGTACTTACAGACAGTAGCAAGTGATGATTATTTTATCGAGGTCCTTTTGATTGAAAAATTGGAAGAACTCCTCAAATGGAACAGATAACAGATCAATTCCAACGAGGTCGTGCTCCTCTTTAACTCTCAGCGTCAAAATATCCTTCCCAGACTTGCAGGTGTCCATGTACCACTTATGGAATCTTCGCATCATCGTTGTTAGGGAGGATCACCAGGTCTGACGAGAGGCTTCCCGTACCGGTATTTGTGTTCGTCCACCTCCATTGTATCAAAATGTGCATCGTCGGGCAGGTAATCACCAGGATTGGTACCGGGCAGCATCCCCGGCAGATTTGCGACGATATCGCTAGACACCTTGAGTGGGGGGCACGATTGGTTTGCCTGTTCGCCGAGCTGGGGAATTTTGTTCCCACTTCTTCGTTCTTGTAACCTTTTGTCACTTGAAGTAGTTCCCGACCGGCGCGCTCCTTCCACTGCCTTTTTAAGAGCGCGGACATGGTTGTCATCCGGCGGAGGCAGTGGTGGTCGCTTCATGGCATCCAAAGTGCGCTTCAATTTCACCGGATCTATCTTCTCCTCCGGAGGTGGATTTTTCTTTGCAAAAAAGTCCTTCACTTCGGCTTGACAGATCTGCGCGTTTTCCTCCTTGGTCATCTCGTATGGTAACTTCTCTAGAGGCGTGAGAGATGGACCGAATATGTATTGCCTCCCGCCTCTGGCTGTACTGGTAGACGCCGGAGCAGCCAGAGCGGCTGCGGCTGTCTTCCTTCGTTGCTTACGAGGCAGAGAAGGAGGCGGAGTGCTACGATGCACCGGAGCAGCCGGAGCGGCGGCGGCTGTCTTCCGCTATTGTTGATGAGGTGGAGGAGGAGACGGGCTGCTCGGACGCGCCGGCGCAGGCGGAGAAGGAGGCGGAGTGCCGCCACGTGTCGGAGCAGCCGGAGAATTAGGAGGCGGAGTGCCCTGATCACTCACCGGAGGAGGAGGCGGAGGAGGAGGCGGAGTGCCCTGACTCGCCGGAGGAGGAGGAGGAGGCGGAGGCGTCTAGATCGGAAGGTTGATGAGCTCCTTCCGCCATAGACATGGAGTCTTCAGAGCAAGACCCAGCTGAGTCTCCCCTTCACCGGTAGGGTGGTCAAGCTCGAGCTCCTCAAATCCCTCCGTTATTTCATCGACCATCACAACAGCATAGCCTTGTGGAATCGAAAGGAAGTGAAAAGTTGCGCCGGGTTGAGGAGGTGCAACAGAGCCGACAGCCGCCTTGACTTTGAGGTGCTGCCATTGCGTCATAAGGTGGCAATCTTGAGCCTCCGTGATAGCATCCATGGGGTAGCTGGGAGCCATGAAGTCAGGCTGCTGAAGGAGCTCGGTGGAAGCCATGCTGCTTCTCCACTGAGATGGTGGGGTAGCTTCTGGGGTAGCTCCGGCAGGTCGCTGGCTCTGAACTAGTAGTGCTTGTTCCTCTAGAGCTCGTACCCTTGCATTCAGCTTCTGCAGTTTGGTCTGCTCCACTTTTCTCCTCCTCTCCCGGGTTTTGTAACCGCCTGCACTGGGAAACCCAACCTTCCACGCAATGGAGCCTGCCGTGCCTCGTGTTTGTCCTGGGTGCTCAGGATTCCCGAGGGCTTGTGTGAGCTCGTCGTTCTCTCTGTCGGGAACGAACGTCCCTTCCTGCGCTGCGGCGATATACTTCTGAAGCTTCTTGATGGGTATTTCAAGTTGCACCTTTGTCCAACGGCACTTCCTTGTTTCAGGGTCCAAGGTTCCCCCAACCCCAAAGAACCAAGTCCTTGATCGGTCTGGCCAGTTCAATGTCTCTGGTTCGACCCCTTTATCAAGCAGGTCCTTCTCAGCCTTGTCCCACAACGGCCAGGCTTTGAGGTAGCCACCTGACCCCGTGCGATGGTGATGCTCCTTCTTTGTAGCATTTTTCTTGTTTGTCCCTGACATCTTCTTACTCTTCTTCGATGTCTTGTGGGCCACAAATGCGGGCCAGTGATCTCTTATCTTCTCAAATCGGCCGGTGAATTATGGAGTCTTCCCTTTGTCGACAAACGTTGATTTCAACTCATTCTTCCACCTCCTGAATAGATCTGCCATCTTCTTAAGAGCATGATCCTTGACCAATGGCTCTATAACTGGCTTATCCGGATCCTCCTCTGGCGGTAGGATGAAATTTGCTTTCAGCGCAGTCCAAAGATCATCTTTCTATCTATCATTGACAAAAGACACTTGAGGGTCTTCGCTCTTAGGTTTATTCCATTGGTGGATGCTGATCGGGATCATGCCCCTAACAAGAACCCCTCACTGAGTAGAAAATGCTTCCTTGGTCCGGCTGGGTTCAATCGGTTGGCCATCGCCCTTGATTGCTGTGATCATGAACCTTTCATCCTGGCGCAACCTTTTCTTCGGGCCTCGTCTCGTTACCGAAGTTTGGCTCGATCCGGAGGGCTAGAAAAGAAGAAAGAAGAGAGTTAATATGTGTACATACCAAAACAATTAATGCATCAATTAGCTAGTCATCACAGGCTTAATTAATATATATACCTCGCCGGACTTTGCAACATCTCCTTCCTCTGTTCGCTCACCGGAGCAGTCATCACGGTCTCCTTCTTCCACCGGCATTTCGTCACCGGAGCCATCATAATCATGTCCTTCCACCTCCATTGTTCGATCACCGGAGCCTGCTTCACCCTCTCCTTCCAGACCATCGGTTTCGTTGAGAAACGACAAGACATCACCTCCGCTGAGGATTATGTCCCCCAACAACTGTTCTACTTCGATGTCTCGGTGCTCCATAGTTTCTGCAAATATTACAACATGGCAATTAATATACAATCATGACAAATGGATATATTAGTGCAAACATAGACCTAGCTAGCTCGACCCATCTATGGTTTGGGGTGGCCACGACAACACTTCTAGGGTTTGGGGTGGCCTAGGCAAAGCTTCTAGGGTTTGGGGTGGCCTCGACAATGCTTCTAGGGTTTGGTTCAGACCGCCTCTCTCATGAATGTCCGACGTCCGGACCGACAAGGGATTTAACAAAATGACACCATTCTAGATGTGCAGAAAATGGTCCATATTTTTCCTGATCTCATCTACCCTTCTATACGTCATGTTGTCTAGTGTCAAAGAATTCAAGAAAACCATGACTTCATCATTAGCCGGAAATGAC
>JAAAWM010010558.1:0-44457 GCA_036873465.1 Thinopyrum obtusiflorum
TCCAGGGGTCTGTGTGGCAACGCCAGAGGCGTCCAGGGCGTCGAGGCAGCGGCAGGAAGCAGGAGGTGGCTCGGCGCGTGGCCAGCGCGTGACGAGCACGTGCCCGTCCTACTGGCAGAGGAGGAAGACGACAGGGGAGGAGGCGGTGGTGGGCTGGGCCGGCCAGCTACAGTGCTGGGCCGGTTGGTGGGCTGCACAGGTGAGGCCAGGTAGGATTCTCTCTCTCTCTCTTTTATTTTCCGTTTTTCTATTTCTTCTGTAACTTTGTGGCTTTTCTAAAAACACTAAAACTAACTCAAAAATCATGAAACTGCTCATGCCCACTTTTTGGAATATTTCCAACAGTAAACATTTTAGTTTATGATTATTTGGACATTTAAAATATTTTATAGCATTTTAAATGCCCAAATGCAAATACCATATGATTTAATTCAGTGATCCAAGTTGTCCTAGAAAAATGTGCAATATTTTTGGCAGAGGTTCAAGACCAATCCAAAAATGATGAACATTTTGTGAAGGCCATTTTGGGTTCATTGAGGCAATTTTTAGTTGAAACTGTTATTACCAGAGGGGGTGCTAGGGTTTTGTTAATCCCCATTTCAAATTCATTTGAAATTAAACATGATGCACACATGAAGCTGGCCTAGCCAGAACTAGGGATGTGACAACTCACCCCCACTAAAAAGGAATCTCGTCCCGAGATTCAAGCATAGGGTAAGAAGAAGGGGGGACGCAGACTAACACAATCTTCATGATCCAGGTTGCACTTCGTAAGAACGTTGATTCATCACCATCTTTGTCTCGACGTCTTGCTTCAGAAACTTCAACCAACACGACAATGAGAGAAAAAAGGAAAACTCTAGAAGAATCGATCTTCTTGAGGATCGAACAATTCAGGATCAACTCATGGAGTGAGACATTGAAACATCTCTTGAGCTGAGACATGAAACATACATCCAAAGGAATGGAGTGAAACGGATGACGAAGGTTCACTAGGTAGGCAACAATTCCACACTTAAGAAGGTGGTGAACGGTTGTCAACGTAGCGAGGAGTTGAGTTGCCATGATCCCCTAACGAGACATGTTGGAGGAGGTGACTCGTAGAATCATTACCTGAGGTGGCAAAAAGAATTACTTTTGATTCAGAGATCATTGAAATTCTCTATACCAACCTGAGGCAATTCACCAACAATCGTTTGGCGGGGTACGAAAGGATGGCACAATGGCGGTGCAAGCTGGGAACAAAATGCAAATGATGGGAATGATTCTAGTAACTGGGAGAAACTCAACAGTAGAGAGTGATTCCACTATTGGAAAGGTTATAGCATAACCGAGGAAACTGGGAGCAATCCCAGTTAGTGCCGATGATGACACCTAATGCTTGCGCGTGCTCTCAAGAACTTGAGCATTTCCATATTCATCAAGTTTTACCAATATCCGTGTCAAGGATCCTGGCAACACAACATACTACCATGATGAATAATGGTGGAGGATGCAGATGCAAAGGAAGATAACACCTTCTCAGATTTCACCTTAGCGAGGCCAAGGGATCAAAATCTGGATGATCGACCGAGAAACATTTAGCACTCTGCTTCTAATGTTCTCCTCGATGTGCTAGCGTAACCCATTCATTGAAATGGTTTGGTATCTAGAACATCAAGTAGCAGGTCGGACTTCGGGAGCGCAAGAATCCATAAGGAATAACTACGGAAGTAAATCCTACGGAATCCTTACGGGGAGGTGGCCAACTTCCTCAATCAAGATACTATAATAATAGGTCTTCCGGTTGGGTGTGTTGGCCACGACATCCACTTCACCGGGTTACAGAGAGACCAATATTATAGTTCTTGGGAAACATTCCAACCATCATATCTGCCTGAGATTCAGATCTGGTTGGTGTCAGGATATTCCAGACTCATCCAGTCTAGAGAGAAAAATGAAAGTTTGCAACACAAATCAACGAGATGGCGTTGCGAGATTCTCGGGAGATGAACTACGATAGCAAGCTCCAAAACATGAGATGGTTCTACTTCACCCCTGTGAACACACTGTCCTAGACAAGCATGACCACATGGTAGTCTTATAATAAAACACTACCGAGTTCTGGTTGGGAACCATCATCGCGGATAACGAAGTCCTTGCATAAGTCATATGATTAGCTCTTATGAAGGAACTTCTTCTCCTTGAACAAATTAGTTAGTGGCTTGGTGTGCTAGGGATACATATGGAATGAAGGTTGCAAGTCTCCAGACCACAGAATACTTCGCACGTATGCATGACTGACTTGGGATGATTCCAGAGGAAGCGAAACAAACTTTCTCGAGTTCATGGCGGCAACTTGCATCAAATGCACATGAATTAGAGGAAGTCACTTCCTTCATCCAAACATAGGCTTCATGAACATGACATGAAGATAATGCTTACAAAAGTTTCCAACACTAGCTTGATGTTCAACATGAATCATGGAGGAGACAAAATGCCGCTGATGGGCTCAACAGCAACTCATTGAAATTTTCCATATCACTGGAATTCCACCATTATGTGAACAATGTGATAGTATTGGTCAGACCAAAAGATGTAATGGTGTATACTCAAGGAACAACCACGAGTAAGACAACATTACGAATATCATTGGTTTTAATTTGATTTGACATTAGCCCATGTGCAAATCAAAGATTGGAGAAGACAATAACGCCGACAATTGATCACGAGGATCAATTGATGAAGATATCATCTTTCTTCAACAAACACACAAACACAAGGATATCCCTTTGGAGATGAACTAAGCAGGACAAGCTTTCATCTTCCAACTCTCCAAATTGTTGTCTAGCTCAACCAACTAGCTCAGGGATATCCAACACAGATTCTTGGAGAAGGGGTGGTTTATAAGAAAACCAACTTGATCGCGAGCTCAACATAACGGTCAGGGGACAACCCGGTGATACTTCCGAGAGGATATTCAGAAAATCACGAATCACCGAAATGTTATTAAGCTCGAGAGCAATCTTGCTTTCGAGGCAAGATGATATGATCAAAAGAGTGAGGGATTGACACAATCCTAACTCATTGATCGAAGAGTACACTGGAAATAAGGACTAGGTAGCACGATCAATCTTAGGATGATGATTCAATAACCAGCACGCTAAGAGTGAGAGTATTGTCCATTAACTACCAAGCAACGAGGTTGCTAGGAGTATTGATTTCACACATCACAGTTCACTTGTCGGCATTCCGGTTACAACAACACGGGACCGAGGAATGAATAATGATAGCGAGAAGTATCACTACGTCAAGAATTCATAAGAGGTGGTGCAATTCTCGTGACATTCTTGACATAAAGATGGTAACACTCCAAGGTAGAACAGAGCAAAAGCTGGATTGGCATTTTGATCCACGGAATACAACAACTTTGACCTAATCCTCGAAGTGGACAAGGTACTGGAGTTTGTTTCTCCTAGTCATTCCAGAATAGAATGGCTTGACAGACCACAAGAATATGAGGTATCGATGAGCATGAATGCATGACATGCTCTTGATTATCAAATGATAGACGGAGATCAGGATACAACTAAGGAGAGGGACAACTCAAAGGAACATATATCTTTCTGAGTTGTGGATGCATAGATTAGTATGTCGAGCAAAGCTCAACATGTTTCTTCCAGATAACCCATGCAGAAAGGTAGAACTAGCAGAATCACAATTATGAATGGAGAACTCCTCAAGAGTACTCTGATTGTGATCTTTTGGTTCAAAGAACTTCTACCTTAATGGTTCATGGTATTTGGAAGAAGGAAATACCACGGACCTCGAGGACTGTCGCAAGGTTACTAATATCCTAAAGGAACTAGCAACACTATCAACATGAAGTAGGTAGGGTGAATCTCGGGTTCAAGAACCCATGAATAGAATGCCTATTGACTAAATGGCATCACGGGATGCTTTCGAGAATGACGGCCAGAATCATCACACTAGGAATATAAAGCATTGCTAGATTACTGGGTGGTTCTCTAGGATGCCTAGGGTCATAATACTAGCTCCAACATATATGCCGAGGCAGTAAAGTACCTCAACACACTAATTAGTGTGGTTGATCTGGCACAAAGGAACTTCGGAACGGTAGGAAGGAATTTGCAAATGCATCAGACTATTTAGAAACCTGGGATAACTCGGACAGCATAACGGCTATAAATGCTCAGAAAAAGATTTGAGACATCCTGCAAAATGGTGGCATAACCACTCAACATCACAATATCAAGGTTCTGGTTCAACTGACCACATACTAAAAGTAGTAGAAACTGAACTGAAGCTTGGAACCAATAATCCTAAGAGTCTATGGATTAGTAACACGTGATCCTGATAGAAGAATGAGAAGCCTAGTTCTTAATCCCCGTAGAAGATAAGAGGATGACTCAGATCAGAAGGACATAAGGTTAAGGAGTAAAAAGAGCCTTACGTTCCCTTCCACAATCAATTCCCTTATATAACTAAAGCATTTCTAGACTCAACTTCGACCAGTTTGGCTTGGTAATCCTACAGGAAGTCAGGCTCTGATACCAAAGCTGTCAGGACCCCGATCCTAAGTCACACCGATCTAGCATGTAACACATCATATCACTTTGCGGCCTCACGCACGGTATTCCCACGGGTGCCACCTTACCTGGCCCGGGACCGTTTGCGCCTTTTGGCTCACGTATATGATAGTGTCACTAGCATCCATATGACAAAGAACCCTGGCCGACATGACTAGTCGTAAACCCAAAGTGGCGCTATCTTACAGGGACAGGCATACCTGAGCCAGCAACGAACGTGTCGGTCATCAGCGAGTGAATTCGGGCTGTAGCAACTGGGCTAGCAGGACTCCGGGAATCCAGGCTGTAGCAGGCTAACAGGACTCCAAAGGACACCGCGTGACATTTCCCCGAAGGGACAGACACAGGATCGAAGAAGGACACATGCCGGCCAGTCTAAGTGTTCTGGAGCAATAGCAACTGGGCTAGCAGGACTCCGGTAAACCGGGCTGTAGCAGACTACCATGGCTTAGTGGAAGCACCAGACTACATTTCCCCATAAGAGAGGCTACCAAGGATAGACAACTAGGTTGTCGGATCCCACACATACCAAGCATTTCAATCATACACACAATATGCCCGATATGTGTAAATACAACATGGCATCACAACATGACTCTACAACTCAAGTATTTATTCAATAGGCTCCAAGGAGCGAGATATTACAAACATGGGTCTCATGACCCAACATTCAGAGCATACAAGTCAAAAGCACATGCGGAAGCTTAACATGTCTGAGTACAGACATCTACAAATGAAAAAGGCTGAGAAGCCTGACTATCTACCAGATCCTGCCAAGGGCACAAGATCGTAGCTGAGGTAACAAGCTAAACATCAAAGTCCATGTGGAACTACTAGCGAGACTGAAGTCTCTCTGCAAAAACATAAATTAAGCAAACGTGAGTACAAATGTACCCAGCAAGACTTACATCAGAACTAGCTACATATGCATCGGTATCAACAAAGGGGTGGTGGAGTTTGACTGCAGCAAGCCAGCTTTGACTCGGTGGCTATCCTGTACTATGACTGCAAGTAACCCTTTTGAGGTGGCGCACATGAGTCCACATATTCACCATATCAATACGCCACTATGGATCCGCTCCCGTCTCCCTACGAGAAGGCCATCCATAGCACTCACGCTTATCTTGCGCATTTTAGAGTATCCACTTTCACTTGTCTATGAACTGTATAGGCAACCCAGAGGTCCTTTACCGCGGACACGGCTATTCGAATAGATGATGTTAACCCTGCAGGGGTGTACTTCTTCACACATGCTCTCGCCACTTACCGCCATGTACACATCATGTATCTCGGCAACCTTCAAGCGGAAGCCTGGCGAGGGAGTCGGCCACAACCTGACTAACCACACAAGTCTCTAGTCCAGGTTTATCGCCTATTCAGGTTCCATCCGCGAGGAGATCCGGCCAGGGTTTCGCTCACAGCCCCAAACGATGTGTGCAGGGTTCCCGGGACACCAAACGGGCGCCCGGTACACCGGGCCACGGTGTATCTACCGCATCATAGCCCACCCCTAGGGTCAGCGCTACGCACGGCCTCCAACACATATCCTACAAACACAAGAAACTAGTTGCAACTCCTGGACAGAGATCAAGGTGATTAATAAGTCGAGAGGGTCCACTGGTGTCGGGCCCAACGCATGGTAGTAGCTGTTCATGGATCGCAAACACAGAACTCAGTTCCTGAGGATGGTTTCAATGAGACAACCCACCATGTACTCCTACATGGCCTCTCACCGCTACCTTTACCAAATCGTGTTCACACACTTAGCTCTCAACAGTAAGACATGTTCACCACATTCCAATTCATCCCCGATGAATCAGACCTGACTCAACTCTAAGCAGTAGCAGGCATGACAACAAGCATGAATGAGTAGGCACATCAGGGCTCAAACAACTCCTACTCATGCTAGTGGGTTTCATCAATTTACTATGGCAAAGACAGGTCATGCAGAGGAAAGGGGTTCAACTACCGCAGCATGTAACAGTTGAAGCGTTGTTGTCTTAATGCAGTAAAAGGGAGCAGAAGCGAGAGAGTGGGATTGTATCGGAATGAACAAGGGGGTTTTGCTTGCCTGGCACTTCTGAAGATAGTATAACTCTTCATCGGTGTCATCGAACTCATCGTCTAAACCACGTCTACTGAGAGGGGACAAACACCGGCAACAGAGAAAGAACACAATCAATGCAATGCGACAATATGATGCATGATCATGACATGGCAATATGATGTGATTTGAGCTAATGCATCTAGCAACCAGATTAAATGAAGTTGGTTTGAATCAAAGATTCAAATTCAACTCCATATGTGAAGATTCAAATGCCATTTATTTCATTTGCCCTAAGAAGTAGTCATAAGTTATTCTAACATGCATGCAAATGGTATAGATGGATAGATTGGATTTTTCTGATAATTTTTCATATATAAATTATTTCATTTGGAGTTACGGTTGATTTTCTATGATTTTTAGAAGTTTAAACAATTTTCTAGATTTTATAATTCATTTCTGAAATTTAAAATCGCCAGAAATTGATTATGAGGTTAGCATGACGTAAGCCTGGCGTCAGCAGGTCAACTGGGCTGCCCCTGGTCAAACCTGACCAGTGGGGTCCACTGGTCAGTGACCCAGTGCTGTTCAGTGTCAATGACAGGTGGGTCCGGTCAACGGACACGTCAGCACGGTCAGTGCTGACGCGTGGGTCCAGGGCAATTAGATTAAACTTAATCTAGTTTTGTTAGCTAGTTAGTTAGGATGTGGGGCCAGCTGTCAGTTTCACTGGAGGTTAATTAGTGGCGCAATTAGCTGCTAATGGCTGTGCCACGTCGGCACAGCCGGAGTTAGCCGCCGGCGAGGTCAGTGACGACGGAGCGGCTCGGGTTTCGCCCACGGCTGACCAAACTCGCGGCAGAGGGCATCTACGTACTCCTGGGACTCGCGCGTATCTAGGGGTGCAAACGGAAGGAGTTAGGGCGGCGCGTAACCGCGGCGGCGACGAGCCGGGCGGCGGCCGGAGCTCGGTCAAGTGCGGGCAAGGGCTATGGCGATCAAACGAAGCGGGGAAGAGGGGGAAACAGTGGCGGAGCTCACAGCGGTGCCGTAGGGATGGTTAGCGGGCTCGGGGACGTCCTGTGTGCGGCGGATCGACGACGATGGTGGCCGGAGCCCAAGGTGGAAGACGGCGGCGATGGCGACGTTGCTGGCCTCCCGGGGTCGCGTGCTTTGGCGTGCGGCTCTACGGCGTCGAGGCGGAGCTCGTGGGGGCACTGGCCGGGCGTGGGGATGCTGGTGGCCACGGTAACGACGAGCGGCGGCGACGGCTCCGCTCAGCTTCGGGAGAGAGAGCGAGAGAGGCGAGGCAGGGAGAGAGGGGAGCGCTCGAGCCTCGAGGGGGTCCAGGGGTCTGTGTGGCAACGCCAGAGGCGTCCAGGGCGTCGAGGCAGCGGCGGGAAGCAGGAGGTGGCTCGGCGCGTGGCCAGGGTGCGACGAGCACGTGCCCGTCCTACTGGCAGAGGAGGAAGACGACAGGGGAGGAGGCGGTGGTGGGCTGGGCCGGCCAGCTACAGTGCTGGGCCGGTTGGTGGGCTGCACAGGTGAGGCCAGGTAGGATTCTCTCTCTCTCTCTCTCTTTTATTTTCCGTTTTTCTATTTCTTCTGTAACTTTGTGGCTTTTCTAAAAACACTAAAACTGACTCAAAAATCATGAAACTGCTCATGCCCACTTTTTGGAATATTTCCAACAGTAAACATTTTAGTTTATGATTATTTGGACATTTAAAATATTTTATAGCATTTGGGGGGGGGGGGGGGGGGGGGGGGGGGGGGGGGGGGGGGGGGGGGGGGGGGGGGGGGGGGGGGGGGGGGGGGGGGGGGGGGGGGGGGGGGGGGGGGGGGGGGGGGGGGGGGGGGGGGGGGGGGGGGGGGGGGGGGGGGGGGGGGGGGGGGGGGGGGGGGGGGGGGGGGGGGGGGGGGGGGGGGGGGGGGGGGGGGGGGGGGGGGGGGGGGGGGGGGGGGGGGGGGGGGGGGGGGGGGGGGGGGGGGGGGGGGGGGGGGGGGGGGGGGGGGGGGGGGGGGGGGGGGGGGGGGGGGGGGGGGGGGGGGGGGGGGGGGGGGGGGGGGGGGGGGGGGGGGGGGGGGGGGGGGGGGGGGGGGGGGGGGGGGGGGGGGGGGGGGGGGGGGGGGGGGGGGGGGGGGGGGGGGGGGGGGGGGGGGGGGGGGGGGGGGGGGGGGGGGGGGGGGGGGGGGGGGGGGGGGGGGGGGGGGGGGGGGGGGGGGGGGGGGGGGGGGGGGGGGGGGGGGGGGGGGGGGGGGGGGGGGGGGGGGGGGGGGGGGGGGGGGGGGGGGGGGGGGGGGGGGGGGGGGGGGGGGGGGGGGGGGGGGGGGGGGGGGGGGGGGGGGGGGGGGGGGGGGGGGGGGGGGGGGGGGGGGGGGGGGGGGGGGGGGGGGGGGGGGGGGGGGGGGGGGGGGGGGGGGGGGGGGGGGGGGGGGGGGGGGGGGGGGGGGGGGGGGGGGGGGGGGGGGGGGTTCATAGGTGCCTCACCCAAACTTGATGCCAAATGGATGATGCATCACCACGATGACCTATCGATGCTCATGGTTGCGCCTCATGGTTGCGTCGGCTGGTGAACCTGATCGATTTTCAATGAAAAACAAGCTGTCTTCCATCAGTGCTCTTTGCTTGTTACCCACAAAGATGATATCCTTCGCCAGTTCACCTTGGTTGCATTGGAGACGCAGTCGTCTTTCACGTTGGTGCAATTTTATCACACAATTGGCTATGAACCAAATGTTTCCTCGAAGAAGGATCGACGTTGGTATTAAGAGCATAAGTTTTGTATTGATTTCTAAGCCTTCTCACAACTTTGTCTCCAACTCCCCTGTAATTTTATTTGTCCAGCTATTAACTTTGATTAAAACAATGGTGTGGACTAAAAACCCGGATGGACGTAGTCGCCCTCCATTTTTATTTACTCCGCATATTAGATTTGACTGTAGTCAAACTTTGTAAAGTTTGACCAAGTTTAGGCCGAACACAACAAACCATAATTATTAGAGAGGGCAAACTGTACATACTCTCAAACCTTTCCGATAATTGAAATTAAAATTCTTTATTTGTACACACTCTCACACATTTCCGATAATTTGGCGCATGTGTGGTTGTTCACTTAAGGGAGGGTAGTGTACCGCACGTGAAGGACAAGAAGTGCGACCAGGACACGTGGATCGTTAGTTCATCGGAAGCACTCCCTCCGTTCCTAAATATTTGTCTTACAAGTGGTTTGAAATGGACTACCACATACGGATGTATATAGACATTTTTTATAGTGTAGATTCACTCATTTTGCTCCGTATGTAGTCATTTGTTGAAATCTCTAGAAAGACAAATATTTAGGAACAGAGGGAGTAGTAGTTTTCTACACTGGTACGTTAAATAAAGAGTTTCGTTTCGTACTTACACAATTTAAAACGATTGTTATGGAGAGAATAAGAAAACCACTCCACTATATATTAGTCGTATACGCGAGTACTATATGGACGCAGCTTCATTGACTTTAGTGCACCTGCCTTTGGGTTTATGACAGGTGGGCCCAAAATGTGGCTGGCCCACCTGTCATACAGCCAAAAGCAGGTGCAGTTAAGGCACCAGAGCTCAGTCCGTACTACAGTATATGTATAAGCTGGAGCCTCAGCGCTTGTTCGCTAGGGTTTGCACTCTCCACACTCTCGCCGCACTACATATATATATATACACGCTGGAGGCTCAGCGTTCCTTTGCTAGGGTTTGCTATATTCACAGTCTCTCACCCTCTTCACCAAATCTAAACAAGACTGCATTGTGGCCTCTGTCTCTCTCACCCCCTCACAGCTAGCGAAGGAGGCGTCCAGATCCCGTCGCACCGGGAAGGGGAGGAGGTGCAGTGTTCACTCTATCGCCTTCGGTGAGGGAGGCAATCCACTGCCGGCTACGCTTTTCTCTTTCACCCGGCGCCTGTGCGGGAGGGCCACCGACCCCTTCTTCCTCGCTGCCGTATGTAGTGTGGGAAGATCCGACCTCCCGCCGCACGCCTTGCCACATCCCGACGACCCTAAGGTATAAGTTTCTTTGAAACCGTCATTGGTCTAGCTGCATGCGGATCTTTTTCGATTCTGTAGTCAAATCTAGGTCTTGGTTCAAAGAGGAAAGAAGGGTGCGGTGGGGTGGAGCATGAATCTAGGACGTGGTTCAATGAGGAAAGGAGGGAGGGAAAGTAGTATAGACTAGCTATCCAGCCGCTTTGTTGGTCGAAAAGGAAAAAAGGGGGTAACCCAGTACACACATCTGTAAGGAACCGAACTCTTTGTTGAAAAGGGAAAGAAACTGAGGGGTCGGGTAGTTTGTGCAGTACTAGATTTGCTGCCCTCACATAGGAAAAAGTTTCAAAGAGAACAAATATGGGACCAACGCAGATATGCTGCTTGGCTACATACTCTGCATCACCCATTTATACGGGGGGGGGGGGGGGGGGGGGGGGGGGGGGGGGGGGGGGGGGGGGGGGGGGGGGGGGGGGGGGGGGGGGGGGGGGGGGGGGGGGGGGGGGGGGGGGGGGGGGGGGGGGGGGGGGGGGGGGGGGGGGGGGGGGGGGGGGGGGGGGGGGGGGGGGGGGGGGGGGGGGGGGGGGGGGGGGGGGGGGGGGGGGGGGGGGGGGGGGGGGGGGGGGGGGGGGGGGGGGGGGGGGGGGGGGGGGGGGGGGGGGGGGGGGGGGGGGGGGGGGGGGGGGGGGGGGGGGGGGGGGGGGGGGGGGGGGGGGGGGGGGGGGGGGGGGGGGGGGGGGGGGGGGGGGGGGGGGGGGGGGGGGGGGGGGGGGGGGGGGGGGGGGGGGGGGGGGGGGGGGGGGGGGGGGGGGGGGGGGGGGGGGGGGGGGGGGGGGGGGGGGGGGGGGGGGGGGGGGGGGGGGGGGGGGGGGGGGGGGGGGGGGGGGGGGGGGGGGGGGGGGGGGGGGGGGGGGGGGGGGGGGGGGGGGGGGGGGGGGGGGGGGGGGGGGGGGGGGGGGGGGGGGGGGGGGGGGGGGGGGGGGGGGGGGGGGGGGGGGGGGGGGGGGGGGGGGGGGGGGGGGGGGGGGGGGGGGGGGGGGGGGGGGGGGGGGGGGGGGGGGGGGGGGGGGGGGGGGGGGGGGGGGGGGGGGGGGGGGGGGGGGGGGGGGGGGGGGGGGGGGGGGGGGGGGGGGGGGGGGGGGGGGGGGGGGGGGGGGGGGGGGGGGGGGGGGGGGGGGGGGGGGGGGGGGGGGGGGGGGGGGGGGGGGGGGGGGGGGGGGGGGGGGGGGGGGGGGGGGGGGGGGGGGGGGGGGGGGGGGGGGGGGGGGGGGGGGGGGGGGGGGGGGGGGGGGGGGGGGGGGGGGGGGGGGGGGGGGGGGGGGGGGGGGGGGGGGGGGGGGGGGGGGGGGGGGGGGGGGGGGGGGGGGGGGGGGGGGGGGGGGGGGGGGGGGGGGGGGGGGGGGGGGGGGGGGGGGGGGGGGGGGGGGGGGGGGGGGGGGGGGGGGGGGGGGGGGGGGGGGGGGGGGGGGGGGGGGGGGGGGGGGGGGGGGGGGGGGGGGGGGGGGGGGGGGGGGGGGGGGGGGGGGGGGGGGGGGGGGGGGGGGGGGGGGGGGGGGGGGGGGGGGGGGGGGGGGGGGGGGGGGGGGGGGGGGGGGGGGGGGGGGGGGGGGGGGGGGGGGGGGGGGGGGGGGGGGGGGGGGGGGGGGGGGGGGGGGGGGGGGGGGGGGGGGGGGGGGGGGGGGGGGGGGGGGGGGGGGGGGGGGGGGGGGGGGGGGGGGGGGGGGGGGGGGGGGGGGGGGGGGGGGGGGGGGGGGGGGGGGGGGGGGGGGGGGGGGGGGGGGGGGGGGGGGGGGGGGGGGGGGGGGGGGGGGGGGGGGGGGGGGGGGGGGGGGGGGGGGGGGGGGGGGGGGGGGGGGGGGGGGGGGGGGGGGGGGGGGGGGGGGGGGGGGGGGGGGGGGGGGGGGGGGGGGGGGGGGGGGGGGGGGGGGGGGGGGGGGGGGGGGGGGGGGGGGGGGGGGGGGGGGGGGGGGGGGGGGGGGGGGGGGGGGGGGGGGGGGGGGGGGGGGGGGGGGGGGGGGGGGGGGGGGGGGGGGGGGGGGGGGGGGGGGGGGGGGGGGGGGGGGGGGGGGGGGGGGGGGGGGGGGGGGGGGGGGGGGGGGGGGGGGGGGGGGGGGGGGGGGGGGGGGGGGGGGGGGGGGGGGGGGGGGGGGGGGGGGGGGGGGGGGGGGGGGGGGGGGGGGGGGGGGGGGGGGGGGGGGGGGGGGGGGGGGGGGGGGGGGGGGGGGGGGGGGGGGGGGGGGGGGGGGGGGGGGGGGGGGGGGGGGGGGGGGGGGGGGGGGGGGGGGGGGGGGGGGGGGGGGGGGGGGGGGGGGGGGGGGGGGGGGGGGGGGGGGGGGGGGGGGGGGGGGGGGGGGGGGGGGGGGGGGGGGGGGGGGGGGGGGGGGGGGGGGGGGGGGGGGGGGGGGGGGGGGGGGGGGGGGGGGGGGGGGGGGGGGGGGGGGGGGGGGGGGGGGGGGGGGGGGGGGGGGGGGGGGGGGGGGGGGGGGGGGGGGGGGGGGGGGGGGGGGGGGGGGGGGGGGGGGGGGGGGGGGGGGGGGGGGGGGGGGGGGGGGGGGGGGGGGGGGGGGGGGGGGGGGGGGGGGGGGGGGGGGGGGGGGGGGGGGGGGGGGGGGGGGGGGGGGGGGGGGGGGGGGGGGGGGGGGGGGGGGGGGGGGGGGGGGGGGGGGGGGGGGGGGGGGGGGGGGGGGGGGGGGGGGGGGGGGGGGGGGGGGGGGGGGGGGGGGATATTCATGTGTCTGCTGATGTGTCTTTGTTTTCTGGCAGCATATAAATATGAAATCCACATGGATGCTCAGTTTGATTTTAGTGGAACTGCACAAAATGTTCAGATGGTTCGTGTCCTCCATAATACTGCATCATGCACAATACATTGAATGGTTCTCTAATCATTCATCGCCACCTTGAGCCACCGGACTATCAGATGACAAACTGATGACAAACCCTGCCCGTTCCACAATCATAGGCATTACATATTTTGAATGGGAAAAGCTTGTCAAAGTTGACATTAGTTTAATATATTGGAATTGGAAAACCTTGTCAATTTTTGCTCATTGATGTTAGCCAGAAGACATGCATTTGATATTTTTGAGTGGGACACCCTTTGCTGTGAGCAACGTCGATCATTTTTTCCTATTCCTGTCTTTACTTCAGAAGTAAATATTTACTCTGCTGAGATGCATAGTCACATGAATGTTGACTTATGTAAGATATTTTAAGAGTTAGTTCTGAATATTGTCTATGTAATGCCAGGCCTTGTGTTTGATTGCAAAGTTGAGCTTGGAATGTTGTGGCATGCGGCATCATGAGCTGTTCACCGTGCCTCCTGAGAGTAATGCTTCGTATTGTTTTGCATGTCGATCTAATGCCAGTGATTTGCTTGTTAAGAAGATCATCCTCTTCTGTTGTTTCCGTGCTTAAGAAGTTCATCGTCTTATGTTTCATTCATAGCCTATACGACAAGTCGGGTAGGTTAGACGTGAAACCATATGATCTTCCGACCAACTCATCATCTCAGGCCGTGATTGGATCATCGTTTTCCAACCAAAACCGCTTGTAAAACTGACGCATGTAAATAAAAGCAGATGGTCTCGGGCGAAGTGCTTGGTTGGTCGATTTCGACAAGTAAAATATACACTGGTCTCTCAAATTACATGCGTAACCCGCCGGTTTTACTTACAGACCTCGGGCCCTTGGTTTCATTATGCCTGTATTTTACGCGTTGTTTCCGATGACGAGTAAATTACACTTGTATCTTAATACAGGTGTGAAATAAACCAGAGCTCCCAAGCGCGACCTTACCGTTTCATGCCGTCTCAGTCTCTCGAAGGTGCTCATAGGTGTCCGATGATCCTGGCTTCCTGAATGAGCAGCAGGCGCTGTATCAGACCATCCGTAGGGCCCGCGAGGCCCTCTCCATCGTCCTTCGAGTTGTTGCGCTCGCCGTGGCGCCGAGCATTGTTAACATGGTCAATGAACATGAGGATTCAGGAGATGACTTTGTTTTGACTGGATGACAGTAGGGACCCACTAGGGCCATAGCCGTACGTACGCAAGTGCCTCCTTATTATGTACAACTATATTTTTTTGCTTCCTCCTGGTTTCCTGACATCACGGTCCCACACCATTGTCAACCTATGTAGTCAATATAAACGAGAGAACCAAGGTGCGGCCGACAGCTGGGGCCAAGCAGCTCGAGCAGTATTTGTATTTTTGAGGCGTGAGTACTGTAGAGTTTTTCTTGGCGATGTTTTCGTTGTTGTTCAGAGGAGAGCAAGGTATTAACTGGGCGGGCTGTGGCCCATCTAGCCCAGGACAGATATCCAGCCCAGATATTAATTTTTTTCAAGATGAAAATGGCTAGCCCAGCTATACTTTTTTTGAGGAATACCCAGGCAAGGTCAACTTGTTATTCTACGCCCCGCTGGGCTGCAAATCTTTCCTAGGAGGGATGCATTAGGCTTAACAGGAAAATGGGCTTTAAAAAATAATAAATGGGATGTAATTATAAAAACTGGGCAGTAACTATAAAAAAATGCACCAAACACGAAATTAGTTTATAAAATATTATTTATGGATTTTGAAAATCTTAATTTTTAATTGTTGCATGCGCAATGTTTCGTTGGATTTTTACGTAATACAAATTTATATTTAATCTGACTAGAAATTTTGGGATAAAAATATTTCGGATCCCATCAAAATGTGGGAAATTTTATTGAATTCTATCTGGAACGGTTGGTTGAAATTATTAATCGTTGTCCTAGCTAGAAAATGGGATGTACTTCTAACAAACTGTAAATGGGCTGTAGTAAATTCCATTAGAATTCAAAAATGGGTTGTACATTCTTACAAATCGCAAATGGGCTATAAGTTCTCTGCCACACACTTGTGGGCCTACTAAGTTGACGCGTCCCCTAAAAAAAAGAAGTTGACGCATATGCAAGGCTTTGGCAACTTATTATAGTCAACACACGGTTCTAGCAGCAGTGGCCGTTGGATGTCTATCCAACGGATGTCGTGCTTCTTCTTCAATCTCGGATATTCTAGCTTTGGCCGCCCAAAAAATGATTCCTCCCCCTGACATCTGTGGCGCACCGTTTCGGAGGCTGACCTGTGGGCCTACTAAGTTGACGCGTACCAAGGTCTTTGTCAACTTAGTCAATATAAACGATTCTAGCTGCAGTGACCGTACGATGTCCATCCAACGGCCGTAGTGCTTCTTCAACCTCTGGTCTTCTTGCTCCAGCCGCCCAAAGTAGCGCCGGTCGTGCCACCTGCTCCTGCCTCCCATGGCCGGCTGTGCTGCCGCGGAGGCCTCACCGCCCCCTACTACTCCCACCGCTGGCCAGGCCATCCCTCCACTCAGCCACACCCCGTGTTATTCTGCGGCGACGGCAGCCTCACACCGCAGCCGAACCAGTGAACCCTCGTACTCCTCTCCGCGCGGGCTTCCACTGCTGCGTCTTCCCCGGCTCCGCGTCATCCCCTTCCTAGGCCTCGCCATCGTCCACCGCCCTAGTGCTCTCGGTGCGGCGTGGTCAACATGGTCAAGGAACGAATTCCATCGGAAGAGTACTATACGTGGAGAGGCTGACAGCTGGGTCCACGGCGGCCGCAAGGAAGTGCCTCCTTATTACACGCAAAATAATTATTCCTCCACCTGACAGCAGGGACCCACCGGACGGGCCACCGTATTCTGCGAAAAAACATTTCCCCCCTGACTGCTGGGACCCACCAGCTACATCTTCGCACGCAAGGAAGTGCGTCCGGGCAAAAAAAACGATTCGCCCCCCTGACTGATGGGACCCACCAGCGACATTCTGGTCGAAGCGTACGTAGCGTTGTCATTCTGGTCGCAAACGTGTACGTACATACTGGTCGATGTAGACGCGCACGTGTCCTAGTAGAGGCGCGCATGTAGCATGTACACGTACGTACAGCGGCCAGGGTGCAAGAAAGAAAATACGGCCACGTACGTACATACGGGCAGGGTCTCAAATGCCTACTCGCACATACGTACGGCCAGGGCTTGTGTACATGGCTGGGTCGGAACGGAGAAACAGCGTCGTCATCGTGTTCATGGGGAGCCAACCGGCTGGGTCGGAATGGAATGTGTCGTCGTGTTCATCGGGATGGCTTGGACGGAATAGCCGATGGAAACAAGGCCTGGTGTACCGCAGAACGGAGGAAACGGCCTTGTGTTCGACCGGCCACGTTCGAAATGGGATCCTATTCATTGGGAGGGGTCTGGTGTACCGCAACACGGAGGAAACGGACTTGTGTTGGACCTCCTACGGTCGAAACGGGGTCCTGTTGATCGGGAGGGGTGTGGCGTACTGCAAAACAGAGGAAACGGACTTGTGTTGGAGCGCTACGGTCGAAACGAGGGTCCTGTTCATCGGGAGGGGTGTGGCATACCGCAAAACGGGACTCCATGGGACACTGTTCATCTCCACCGTCGACCCCCTCCAGCCTCCACGGGCTACTGTTCATCCACCGTCGACCTCCTCCAGCCTCCACCTGTGACTGTTCATCCACGGGCTCCTATTCATCCAGCCTCCACCCCGCGCTACTCCACCGGCTACTGTTCAACCAGCCCTCTCCATGGGCTCCTGTTCAACCACCCCTCCATGCGCTACTGTTCATCCAGCCCTCCACCGTCTACTCTGGTCCTGTTCATCCAGCCCTCCACGGGGTCCTGTTCATCCAGCCCCAACCGGCTCGATCGATCGGGGTCCTGTTCATCCAGAGGCAACACCACGGGGTCCTGTTCATCCACCCCCACCAGGAACTGTTCATCCAAACCGCCCAGCAACGCTCACTATTCATCCAGAGGCAGGATCGATCGGCTTCAGTTAGCAGCAGTAGCGAAGGAATCGCTCGATCGGGTTCAGTTAACAGCCATCGATCGATCGCTCGGGTTCAGTAACGCGTAGCCTGCAGTGCAATCGCTCGGGTTCAGTAGGCGAACGCCTCGCTCGGGTTCAGTTAGAGCCCAACGCCTCACACCCACGCGCGTGCGTGTACGAGAGAAACGCGCAAACCTTCGTGCATCGCTCGGCCCCGACCACCCACCGTAACCTAGCCCTCGCTTCTACCATGGTTTTTTCCATCATGGATGGTCCAAAGAATGTCATGCAGCTGCGTCTCCGGCCCGCCCAGGACGAAAAGCCCGTTTTCTGTCATGATTTTTTGTCATAGAAGTAGGAGCCCACCACATCTATGATGATACCGGGTTTTGTCACAATTATCGTCATAGAAGTGTCATAAGTATGACAGAATTTTTTTTTGTTCAGCCCAAAATGTCACGGATGTGTCTTTTTTTTGTAGTGATGAGTGTTGTCGCTGCTAATCGGCATCTACAGAGAACACATGCGAAACTCAGGAAAGGAGGATAAGCATAAAACTAACAACATGGTATCAAGCTTTCTAAACATCTCATGCAATAATTTAGAAAATATATGGCTAATTTTTTAAGTTTGTGTGACTCGAGCGCCCGCGATCTGTAAATAGGCAGTAACTTACTAGAACAAATACAACTTATATGTACTAGTTAGGAAGGTAGATAATGAACATATATACGCTCTCCGTTATTTTATAGCCAATTTGCGAACATACGGAACGAAATAGGAAGAAGGACTGTGAGGAAATATGCCTCACCATGATGGAGAGAAGTAACTAACAGGCTTCTTAATGCAAACCCGGCCGGACCACAGGAGAGGCGAGGGTTACAACATGGATATGCTCGAGGGTGGCTGGCGAGCAAACGAAGACGGCGAGGCGCGGGCAGCCGCGTGTTGGGAACGACAGTGGAGGTAGGCTTGATGCCGAAGAGCGGCCACACGGCCGGGGTGATCACGCCGGCACCGAAGAGTGTTCTGTTGTGGATCTGTGGGAGGGGGGAGCTGGCGATGGAGATTGGGTGGACTAGTTGAGTGAAACGCGGGCGGGCGGGGGGGGGGGGGGGGGGGGGGGGGGGGGGGGGAGTGTTGGCGGCCTAGGTGAAAAGGGTGAAAAATATCCCCGGTCGCCGCGCGGAAAGGCCTACGCAAACGGTTGCCTCTAAGCGCTCGTGTGCACAAAGAGAATAATTTCGTTTGAAATGAAGACGTACCAATTTTGAAATGAAGACGTGAGTTCATCGTTGTGCCTCTATATTTTTCTCACGTTAAGCAATCACCATTATACCATGGATTTGATTTACTGGCGCAGGTCTTGTGTGCCATATGCAAGACATTTTTGGCATTTACCATGCATTTTGGAATATAAATCAATTCCTAGCTGGACTGCATTTCCTGTCGAAAGGGATGAGCATTGCCGTTTGATCTGGGAGCAACCAACGGTGCAGACGTACGATCCGTGGGGTTTGGGTTCTGGCCAATCAGAACGCACGACTCAGATCATGCGCGCAGCAAAGGGGGGGCATCGCCCACGGTTTGGTAGGCACATGGCTTTCGTGAGTGAACCATGTGCTATTTGAAAACATTTACATGAACTAACAGCACATTTTCATTTGAATGAAAACAAGGGTTCATCGTTTCGCCTCCAAATTGTTTTCCACGGTAAGAAATCACCATTGTACCCTATGGTTCAATTTTCTCGTGCATTTGAGTTATAATTTGCTATATTTGAGTCATTTGCTATAGTCGCAACTACATGTGGGTGCTAGCTAGCTAGCAAGATCATTTGTGTGTCACTTTGGGAGTTTTCATTCATTGTTCGAGAAACGGGAAAAATTCAAACAGTTCGGCCGCAGGGTGCGGCCAGAGGCGTATGCCTTGTTGGTATTCTAATTACAGGAAATGCATATAGAGTCCGGAAATAACGAAAATCGATGTGTCACCGTGCCGTGTTCTCAGGATCACATGGAATTTTTTTGGTAAAGATGGCACGAGTTTTGATGCTCACACCTTCCAAATCGGAGCATCTCACAAGAAGGATCATTGTTTCCAAAAGGAGACGTGGCACTTCGGACTCCAATCGTCAGTGACTACATCATTCCGCTTTGAATTATTTTCACGGTAAACTATCACGTATATACCTTAGGTTTGATTTTCTGGCCCATTTCAGGTCTCGTTGCTATATTCAAGTCATTTTTTTGCACTTACCTTGCATTTAGTGCATATAATTAAATTCAAAACCGTTCTACAACTACATCTGGGGTGTTAGTTAGCAAAGAAGGTGTACAAATCATTTGTGTGTCGCTTTGCGAGTTTTCATCCATTGTCTAAAAAACGGGGAGAAGTTTCAAACATTTTGGCTGCAAGGTGCGGCCACCGGCATAGGCCTAGTTGGTATTTTAGTTACTGGGAATTCAGATGGAGTCCAGACTTCATCAAAATTGGCGTGTGCCCGTGGCATGCTCTCACGACCCCAGGGAATTTTTTGGTGAAGTTTGGCACAGGTTTTGATGATCGCTCCTTCCAAACCAGAGAATCTCACACGAAGGACCATGATTTCCAAAAGGAGATGTGTCAATTCAAACTCCAGTGGTCGGTGACTTCATCGTTTGGCCTCATAAAAATTTCCATGGTACGGATTCAGCATTATACCACGGGTTTGATTTTCTGGAATCGTTTGCTATAGTTAAGGCATTTTTTGAATTTAACATGCAATTTGTGGATATAAATAAAATCACAACCAAAACTGCATGTGCTGTCGAAAGGGATGAGGATCGCCGTTCGATCAAGGAGAATCTAACGGTGCAGACGTACGATCCGTGGGGTTTGGGTTCTGGCCAATCAGAACACACGACTCAGATCATGTGCGTGGCAAAGGGGGGGGGGGCATCGGCCACGGTTTAGTGGACACACGGCTTTCGTGAGTGAACAGTGTGCTATTTGAAAACATTTACATTAACTAACAACATATTTTTGTTTGAATGAAAACATGAGTTCATCATTTCGCCTCTAATTTTTTCCACGGTAAGAAATCACGATTGTACCCTATGGTTCGATTTTCTGGTACATTTTACCCGGCGGAAGACCTCACTAGCAACCTCAAACTTTGAATATGCAAAAAAAATGAGATCTCGTTTGTATGTATATATATAGTCGCAACTACACGTGCGTGTTAGCAAGATCATTTGTGTGTCGCTTTGCGAGTTTTCATTCATTGTGCGAGAAATGGGAAAAACTTCAAACAGTTTGGCCGCAGGGTGCGGCCAGAGGCGTAGGACTTGTTGGTATTTTAATTTCAGGAAATGCATATAGAGTCCAGAAAATAACGAAAATCATTGTGTCACTGTGGCATGCTCTCACGATCGCATGGAACATTTTTGGTAAAGTTGGGCACAAGTTTTGGTGCTCGCACCTTCCATACCGGAGCATATCACAAGAAGGATCATAGTTTCCAAAAGGAGATGCGGCACTTCAGACTACAAATCGTCAGTTACTAGCTACATCGTTTCGGCCCATTTCAGGTCCTCTGGTATGTTTAAGTCATTTTTTGCACTTACCTTGCATTTTAGTGCATATAATTAAAGTCAAAAACCCTACTACAACTACATGTGGGTGTTTTAATTAGTTAGGCTATACTTAGGATACTCACAGTGGAGAGTGTCTTATACTAGTATCATGCATATATATATGATACTAGTGTATGATACTACCTTTAATTATAGCGCATAGTATAATACATAGAGTATAGTATCATAGATCATATTTATTGCCATGCATGACACAAATTAGCATCACATTTAACATGATATGGTATCTACCTATATGTTACTCTAACCCTCTCTATATATATTTAATTCTTTGCCACATCAGCATACTTGCTATTTCCGAGTGCATGATATCGTCGGCTATGATACCACCACTATGGCCAGCCTTATATAGTGGGGAGTATCATATACTATAGTATCATGCATATGATACTAGTGTATGATACTACACACGTACCTTCATAGTGCATATATAGTATCATAGATTAGTATATATCATAGATGACCGTATTTATGGCCATGCATGACACAAAGTAGTATAGCATTTATTATATATGTTACAGTATCTACCTATGTTACTGTTTCTTTGTCACATCATCATATTTGCTATTCCCGAGTGCATGATACCGGCTATATATATATGATACCCCCACTATGGCCACCCTAAGGCTGGTCGTAATGGGAGTATCAAGCGGTATCATGCATGCCAACTAGACTTTTTGGATGATGTGGCACACAGTTAAATGAGGAAAGAGAAGGTGTGGTATCATATCATGATACCGTATCATATTAAATGTTGTACTACTTTGTGTCATGCATGGCAATTAATAAGGCAACCTAAGATACTAACTTATGATACTATGCGCGCATTACGGAGGTAGTATCAATCATATACTAGTATCGTGCATATATATGATACTAGCTACCTCACTAAGAGCATGGTTAATAATACAGCCAATGGTCGGCTATAAGAAGTTGCCATGTCATATACAGCCAACCTCGTAGCCGGCATGTACAATAATAAGTTTTAAATATGTACTAGTTCATCAATAGTTGGCCCACCTTACATCCTCACAAAGTGTCTTGGGTCTTGTGTTGCAGCTGGCTACTAACCAAGAGCCCGCTTCTCTTCTCTCTCCTCTTCTCTTTCCTCCAACTAAGCACATATATATTATTCTATTCCTTATAGCCTGCTTATGTCACTATATTGTACTTGCTCTAATGCATAGTATCATAGAGTAGTGTCATGTAGTACTTTATTAATTGTCATGCATGACACATAGTAGCATCGCGTTTATTATGATACGGTTTCATGATATGACACTTAACCCTCTCTTTCTTCATTTAATTCTATTACAGCTCATCAAAAATGCCTAGTTGGCATGCATGATACTAGCTATGATATCCCCTTACTATCAGCCTAGCAAAGAAGGTGTATAGATCATTTGTGCGTCGCTTTGTGAGTTTTCATCCGTTTGTTCGAGAAGCGGGGAGAAGTTTCAAACATTCCGGCCGCGAAGTGCGGCCACTGGCGTAGGCCTAGTTGGTATTTTAATTACAGGAAATTCAGATGGATTCCAGACATCATCAAAATCGATGTGTGCCCGTGGCGTGCTGTCACGACCCCATGATTTTTTTTTGGTAAAGTTTGGCACAAGTTTTCATGACCGCTCCTTCCAAACCGGAGCATCTCACATGAAGGATCATGGTTTCCAAAAGGAGACGTGTCAATTCAAACTCCTGTGGCCGGTGACTTCATCGTTTGGCCTCATAAAAATTTCCACGGTACGCAATCACCATTATACCACGAGTTTGATTTTCTGGTGCATTTTAGGTATCGTTAGCTATATTTAAGACATTTTTTGAGTTTAACGTGCATTTTGTGCATAAAAATAAAATTACAACCAGAACTGCATGTGCTGTTGAAAGGGATGAGGATCGCCGTTCGATTTGGGAGCATCCAACGGTGCAGACGTATGATCCGTGGGGTTTGGGTTCTGGCCAATCAGAAAGCACGACTCAGATCGTGGGCGGGGTTTGGTCGTCACACGGCTTTCATCAAAGAACCGCGTGCTATTCGCAAACCAGATTGCATATTTTTTTCACACATACTGTAGTGAGATCAATTGAGTGTTCTACCTCTATGATATAATAATAATAATAATAATAACAAAAAATAGTTCATATTCATTGCCTGAGCTGACATCATATCAAGGTCAACATATTAACGGTTCTTACATCAATACAAAACCGGGCATAACTCACAAATTCAGTACACGCAACAGTTCTAAATTGAACGAATTAAGTTGCAGGGTAGGCATAAAGACTAGTCTTACGGCTTAATTCCCATGTACATGGGGGAACTAGGATCATTACATTGACCCTGAATGAACTTGGGTTTTTTGATGATTTTACGCCTCTCTGTTACACGGGTGCGTGATCCCTTGGCTGGCAACTCATGACATTCATCGTACTCGTCCTCATCGGCAACATCGTTGACACCCACTACCCTTCTCTTCCCATGCATCAGTACATGGCAGTTCTTATGCAAGGGGTCTTCCACAAAGAAAATCTGTGTAGCATCGCTGGCAAGAATGAATGGGTCCGCGTGATATGCCATCGTTGTCCTGTTAACACAGGTCTTCCTGTAATCATCAACCTTTACATGACCAAGAGGGATCCATTCGCACCTGAATAATGCCACCTTAACTTTCACATAGTCAAGCTCCCAATTCTCTTTGATGGTTCCATAGTATACCCTTTTATTAGCTTCATCTACAGTCATGCATTCTATTCGAACAGAGCTGTTCTGATATGAGGTCTTCTCATCATGTTCCTCAGTGTAGAATGTGTATCCATTTATGTCATATGCTTGGTACATCAACACCGTAGGTGATGGCTTTTGTGCCAACCACGTAGCAATGTCATTGATGGATCCTTGTGGCAAACGATTCCTTAGCCATTCGGTGTAGTTCTTAGTGTGCTCCTTCATCTCCACATCTGATGAAGGCACCATTGGTAGGAAGCTTTGGCGTATCTCCGCCAAGTGTTCTTCGGCATAAGCGCTGAGAACTGAGCTGTTAAGGAGTACTGTCAAATGGGCTTTCTCTGCCAATTCTCCAGGTGCAGCCATTTGCGTGCCAGCAAGGACCGTCTTACCTTTCAGCCTTCCCTCGTGGCGAGAGAGGGGCAAACCTATAGGTCTTTGTTTCATGTATTCGGTGCAAAACTCAACCACCTCCTCCGCGGTATAACCTTGTAGGATGCTTGCCTCTAGATGGTTTCGGTTTCGACAAAAGTGCTTCAGTATTCCCATGAACCGCTCGAAGGGATACATGTTGCGAAGAAACACAGGACCACAATACTTTATCTCATCAACAAGGTGCATAGTCAGATGGACCATGACATCAAAGAATGACAGTGGGAAAAACATCTCTAGGTTGTACAATGTTCTTGCAATATCATATCGCATATGATCCAACTCTTCAGGATCTACAACTTTCTGCCTTAGTTGGTCGAAGAAATCACAGAGCTCAGTGAGTGTGTTTCTTATATCTTTGTCCATCAGATTCTTGATGGCCACCGGGAGGATTTGTATCAACATTATGTGGCAACCATGTGACTTCATGTGTCCCAACTTCATTTTACCTGAGCTCACATCCACGAGACTTCTGATGTTTGTGCAGTAGGAAGAGGGTGTCTTCACTGACAACAAATAGTTGAAGAACTGTGTTGCTTCTTTTGTACTGAAATTGTAACTCTGGCGAGCTTTGATGAATTTGTCATCATCTTCTGCTTCACTCTTGCATTTTGATTGATCAGCAAGCATATCGAGCCGTGAACCATCACCATCCTTTCTTTTAACTTTAATCTTGAGCAGAGTAACAAGGATGCTTTCACATACGTTCTTCTCTACGTGCATGACATCGATGCAGTGACGTACACGTAGAATCTCCCAGTAAGGTAATTTCCAGAACAATGTTTGTTTCACCGTCAAAGCGTACTTCTTGCCAAGCACAACATTAGTTTGTTTAGCCATGTTGTGGACCACCTCCCCATCATAGGGTCTTGGGCCCACACCTACCTCTGCCGTACCATCAAATTCAGCTTTCATCTTTTGGTATGGGTGATTTTTCCGTAAGAACCTATGATGACACAAATACACGGTTTTGCGCGAGTTGGGAAGAAATCTACTAGCTATCATATCCATGCATGTGACACACCCTACATCTCCCTTTGTTTTCTGCCCCAATGTGTTGCCTAATGCCGGCATATCTTGAATGGTGTGCACCAACATCACATGTAGATCGAAAATCTCCTTTCTGTAAGCATCATAACATTTTACAGCAGGCGCATCTATCCACACTGTCAGCAGTTCTTCTACCAGTAGCTGAAAGTAAATGTCGATGTCATTTGCAGGTTGCTTCGAGCCTTGGATATTCATTGACATCAGAATGTATTTTTTCTTCATACACAACCAAGGATCTAGGTTATATATGCACAGAAGCACCGGCCATGTGCTGTGATTGGTGCTCATATCGCCAAAAGGATTCATCGCGTCAGTACACTCCCCGAGCCTTATACTTCTAGGATCCTTGGCAAAGTCTTGAAACTTGTTGTCGATTAATTCCCATTGAGCCCCATCTTTCGGGTGCCTCATATACTTATCTGCAATTCGCTCATCATGATGCCACCGCAACCTCTTTGCCTCTCTAGGGTTTGCAAACAAACGCCTCAACCTTGGAATTAAAGGCAAGTACCAAACAACCTTGAACGGGATTCTTGTCTTGATCTCGTCGTCCAATTTGTACTTATCATTTTGCTCTCCTGCGCTTGTATCGTGCATGCTTGCATGTGGGACATGCATGCAAATCTTTGTACTCACCATGACACAATATACAATCATTCACACAAGCGTGTATCTTCTGTACTTCAAGTTCCAATGGGCAAACAATTTTCTTCGCTTCATTCGTGCTTCTGGGAGCACATTAACTTTCAGAAGAATTTCTTTGAAAATACCTAACATCTCTGTGAAGCCCTTGTTTGATAGACTGTTTGCTGCTTTAAATCTGAGAAGCGCCAGGGTGGCACTCAACTTGGAATATTTCTTTTTGCAACCTGGACACACTTCTTTCTTGGAGTCCGCATCAATGGTTGGTAGATCCTTGTACCCAATCATATCCATTTTGGGCCCTCGAAATCTGCAATCATAGCAGAAAAATCTGGCATATCAAGATCGTCATCATCTGCGTCGACGTCTTGGTTTTCCAGTGGGCGTTTCAGCTTTCCGGTGTTCCATTGGTAGCTTGATGCCTCTGCCCCGATGTTAGATTCAACATCCATGTGACACTGATTGGGGTTTGGCATCTCGCAGCCCTGGGTATCTTCATCCATGACCTCCTCTTCACCGTGTCTAGTCCAACGTGCATATCCATCCATGAATCCCCTAGAGACTAAGTGCCACTTGACATCTGCAACTTCATGTGACTCTGTATTGGCACAATCAGTACATGGACACAGGATGTAATCTGCATCACCAATTCTCCTCTTTATACTTTCAGCCAAATTCATGAACTCTGTCATGCCACTGATAAAATCTGCGGTTTTTCGATCCTTCATCCATTGAGATCGTTCCATCTGCACCACACGAATGGTAATTAAAAACAAAACAACAACATTAATACACGGATTAACTGCTGCCCAAAGATGCGTGCATAAATCCCAAGGTTTTATTTTCATAATTACTGAGGGCGCTCCATATTGTTATCCAGACGTGTAATGACAAAAATTAATGGCCAGTCAATTTACACGTAGAGTACTAGTACAACACTACCCTTAGGAATTGAATACCTTAATTAAGCCACTCATGAAAAGAATACCTTAATTAATTATCCGCGCGGTGACCTCCACCCAGCAGACAGAGAAGTGCAATGCGGCGGCACACCGAGACAGCAGGGTCGAGGAGCAAAGCTTAGTGCGGCTACCGCCTGAAGTTCGACCTCCACTATCCCGCCATCGACAGCGATGGATGTGCTCGAATCACGCCGCCGACCTCGATGGTTGAGCTCCTCCTATCTCCCGCCGCAGACCGAGGATTGACCTCCTATGACGCCGCCACCGCCCACCGAATGAGGATTGACCTCTTCTCCGGTAGCCGTTGCCTAGGCCGCCGCCGCCATCTATGTATGCATAGCGGCTATTTTTTTTACGGAAATCCGCAGAGCGGCTGTTTACACGGTATCACTGTAACTCAATTATATGGACATGGTACTACATCCCATACGGTTATGTAATGGCAACCGTGTCTAACCTACATTGTCTTCTCACACAGTTTGGTGCGGAAATTGTGTGTGACGTTGTAATACCTAACACAAATGACATGTATAAATAGTGTGCCGTATACAACATATAGTGCCATAAGTAGTTCCCGACCGTTAGCTTATCCCCATAGTTTCCCCATTTCCTCCAAATCCCTACATAGCCTCCAAATTCCCTTGCGTGGCGCTGACATTGGGGGAAAGCGGACGAGTGGTGCTGATGGTTTCGGTGCGGTTGCTCCTGCTCATATCACCGCCACGACGGCGGTCGCCGCCGAGCACTTGCCTAAGGTCATCAGAAGGAAGGTGTACTACGGATACGAATCATCCTGTCAGGTTCCAATCTATCCTGATCTTTTTTAGCATGTCCAAATTAAGTATAGCTCCTTGCTGAATCCGTCCTGAATGACCCCCCCAGGAAAGCGATCTTCCGCTGGATCTGGAGCATGACTCCAGACTCCCGCAACATGAGTTCGACTCCGAGTTTTGCGCCACCGAGAAGTACCAAAAGCTGAGTTGTGTGCACGGGCACACTCCCGCTCGACGTGTGTGCACGAAGGGATTTGGCATTGGCAGGCGGTTTCTCAGTTGCCCCTTAGAGGTTAGTGCTAAGTTCATAATTTTACTTCAGTTAATGCCACCGCTCATCTTGAATACTATTTAACATTGGTAGGGATATGAGGCTTGTGCCTTTCTTAACTGGCTGGATGAAGAATGGCATGGCAGGGGTCGGAGTGTTATCAGCAAGCTCATAGAAGATAACGTAAAGCTGAAGAAGAAACTGGCTCATCTGGAATGTACAATCAGTACGATGAAGCAAGAAAGAATCAATCACAGGCAATAGATGAAAGCAAGAGACAAGAAGGAACTAGCATGTGTAGTTGTGGTTGTCGCATTAGCCATGTTCTATTCGCTGTTTGCAATGATGATTAGGGGTTTTGTTTGATAGTATTGCTAAAGCACATCTAGATGTGCTCTAAGTAATGCACATCTAGGTCCTATGCCATTGATGTTACATGAAGATTCCTGTAGATATTTTCCTTTGTCTTTTTTTTCTTTTCCTTTGTAGTTTGATTATTACTGGCTTTATCAATAAGAAGAGCTCAATGTATTGCTTGCCAACTGTCCTACTCCGTTCGTACCAGGACCGGTGCATAATCCCAAAACTCGTTCCTTCTTTTTGTCTTGAAAAAATAAACCAGCCAATAGGAGTCCTGCGCAACCCCGGGAACTTGGAGCGACTAGGTACAAATAATTGCGGTTGATTATATCAGCGGTTAGATACTACGTCAACCCCCGCTTCAACTGGCATTTCCTCTTCTCTGCATACCCCGCTTAAGTGTCCACCATCTTCATCTTCCCCGGCAGGCCACACTACACACTGGCACACACTCTGCAGCCATGTCAAGCGATAGCGAGGACGGCAGTTCGGCCAACAGTCTGGCGCCCGATGATAGGTCAACATCGGAATCATCTCGCTCGTCTTCCATGAGTCCGGCGTCGAGCCCAGACCTCGATTATATTTGGATCATGGAAGGGACGCCGCCTCTGGAGTCATCAGACAAAAACCAGACGGACGAGGAGCCGTCAGAGGACGGAGAAGAGGACGACGATGATGATGAGGAGGAATGGTCGAACAAGGAGGAGGAGGAGGACGACAACAACAATGACGATGACGACGGCGACGGCGATGAAAAGCCAACTGTTAGCGGCAAGAAGCGTCCTCGCCAAGACGATGTCGCGGGGCCATCCAACAACAAGAAGAAGAACAAGAAGGACTAAATTAAGAAGACTGTACATATCTCTGTTTCCGTTCGCTCATATTAATTTGTTATCTCTGTTTATCCTGTCAATCTCATCGCAGATGGTTAGTAATACGTATTCGACAGAGATCTTCTACTTTATCACCCACTGGTTGGTTTGTTGAACTGTGTGCCCTGACGAGCACACAGTTCACAAAAAAGACCCTATGGGTTGTCTATGATGATCGCACACAATTCTGATTACCGACCTGTTTGCCGGGTATCACACACATCTTGTTACGCCGAATCGTTTGTGTTCACCTCGATCATCGCAAATAGTTCATCGGAGTGAACTGTATGCCGTATATCGCACACACATTGATATGGCTGACCGTTTTTGTTGTTCTGTCTAATCGCAAATAGTTCGTATGGATCAACCGTATGCCTAGCATCGCACACGCAACTAAAATCTGAACCGTGTTCGATGTGCCCACCATTGCAAACGTTTTGCACCTTTTTTGACGGTTATTTTACACCATCATTTGCAATTATGGCATCGCACACAGTTTCATCGAAGGGTCTCTGATCATAGTGTCGCGTTAGCAACATCCTGCAGTAGTGCCATGTCGCCTCGGCAACTGCCTCGGCTGACAAAAAGCCTGGCGTGAGCCGCGGAGCCATCTTTGCTCGATTGCGAAGGGATGCTAGTTGGCTTTCTCTGATCGCCTATAAGAATGCGCAGGGAGTGGAGCCCGAACCCATCTCCATCTTCTTGCTCCTCCATTCCACACTTCCATCAAAGAAGCCATGGCGCCGGTGAGAAGGTTTTTTGCCACCGAGAAGGGGAAGGCGCCACGGAAAGAGCCGGAGCTACCCCTGCCGAAGAGAGGGCGCGGCCGCCTCGCAAGGCCATCGTGACGCCTATGGCGGCCCCTCTTCGGCACGAGTGTGCTCCGCTGGGGGTCCGCATCGGCTCCAGCAGTTGCGGGAAGGGTCCTTCCCGCGGGGGCGGCCATGGAAGCCACGGAGGACGGGGCCGAGGAGGGAGGCACGCGGTGGCCGTCCGACCACCTCGCTCACGGGCCTGCTCGTACGCCACGGCCCGTAAGTTCGTGGTATGGATGGAGGGTCTGTCCGCACCTCGATCCAGCTCCCGCGCTCCTTCACTGAGGAGCTGCCGACCGTAGGACCCATCGGGCTGTGGCTGTAGCCCGATGGGTGGAGGTTGAGGTTACCTCCTTGGGCCTGGTATACCTAACCCGTGGGTGGCAGACGTTCGCCCGTGCCCGCAGCTTAACGAGGAGGCACACCCTACACTTCAAGTACGACGTGGTGGTGATACGTCTCCGTCGTATCTATAATTTTTGATTGCTCCATGCCAATATTATACAACTTTCACATACTTTTGGCAACATTTTATATGATTTATTTGGACTAACATATTGATCCAGTGCCCAGTGCCAGTTCATGTTTGTTGCATGTTTTTTGTTTTACAGAAACTCCATATCAAACGATTTCCAAACGTGATAAAAATTTACGGAGAATTATTTTGGAATATTTATGATTTTTGGGAGGTGGAATCAACGCAAACGGGGGCCAACAGTGACCACAACCCACCAGGGTGCGCCGGGCACCCCCTAGCGCGCCTAGGTATCTTGTGCCCTCCTCGAAGGTCGGTTGGGGCCCTTCTTTTGGTGCAAGAAAGATAATTTATGGAAAAAAATCATGTAAAAATTTCAGCGAATCGGAGTTACGGATCTCTGGGAATTTAAGAAACGGTGAAGGGCCAGATCTGGGGAACGCGAAACAAAAGAGAACATAGAGGGAGATCCAATCTTGGAGGGGCTCCCGCCCATCCGCCACCATGGAGGACATGGACCAGAGGGGGAACTCTCCTCCCATCCAGGGGGAGGCCAAGGAAGAAGAAGAAGGAGGGGGGCTCTCTCCCCCTCTCTCCCGGTGGCGCCGGAGTGCCATCGGGGCAAGGATCATGATGACGATCTACATCAACAATCTTGCTACTGTCAACACCAACTTTCTCCCCCTCTATGCAGCGGTGTAACACCCCTTCTTCCTGCTGTAATCTCTACTTAAACATGGTGCTCAACTCCATATATTATTTCCCAATGATCTATGGTTATCCTATGATGTTTGAGTAGATCCGTTTTGTCCTGTGGGTTAATCGTGATCTTGGTTGGAATGATTGTATATTTTATTTATGGTGCTGTCCTATGGTGCCCTTCATCTCATGCAAACGTGAGGGGCCCCCGCTGTTGGGTGTTGCAATATGTTCATGATTCACTTATGGTGGGTTGCGAGAGTTACAAAAGCTTAAACCCGAGTAGGTGGGTTGTTGCGTATGGGATACAGAAGACTTGATACTTAATGCTATGGCTGGGTTTCACGGCCTTAATGATCTTTAGTAGTTGTGGATGCTTGCTAGGGGTCCAATCATAAGTGCATATGATCCAAGTAGAGAAAGAATGTTAGTTCATGCCTCTCCCTCATATAAAATTGCAAGAATGATTACCGGTACTTGTTATTGATTGCCTAGGGACAAATGACTTTCTTGTTGACAAAAGCTATCCACTTTTATTACCTTGCAATTTATTCTTAGTTTTATTCTCGCAAAGTACTCATAGTTTTATTCTTGCAAAATAGTTTCATACTTGTTTTAGGTGAAGCAAACATCAAGTGTGCGTAGAGTTGTATCGGTGGTCGATAGAACTTGAGGGAATATTTGTTCTACCTTCAGCTCCACTTTGGGTTCGACACTCTTATTTATCGAAGAAGGCTACAAACGATCCCCTATACTTGTGGGTTATCAAGACCTTTTTCTGGCGTCGTTGCTGGGGAGCAATAGCGTGGGGTGAATATTCTCGTGTGTGCTTGTTTGCTTTATCACTAAGTAGTTTTTATTTTCTGTTATAAGTTGTTCTCTATCTTTAGTTATGGATATGGTACACGAAGCACCCAAAAAATAGTTGTACTTGCTACTCATGTAGATGGGGAACCTCCTAAAACCCTCGATGCTCATTATGTGAAGAATATTATGCACTACTTTGATAATCCTGAGAAAACCCATTCAACTTGATAATGGGAGTAACGTTGGATCAACGTGAATACTTTAGGGAATATCGCTTGACACAAAATGGGAAACTATTATGGGATAAAATTGATATGTTGCATTGGTATGCTTGGAATTTATGCCAGAGATATGATTATACTTGTTGCTCTAGGATGAACACTCCACACCTTCCCTTTTTGTGCAAATTTGATGATAATGAAACCTTGGCTTCTTATGCTAATGGTATATATGATTACTATGATGTGGAATGAATAGTTTGTTGCTTTTAAGGGTGCTTATGAAATTGAATCTTTCTTTTTAAAGTATAAAGCTTTTGATGATGATGTTTATAGACCCAAAATTTCTGCCATCCTTAAATATTGCTATGATAATTATAAATATAATTCTGATATTGATGAATTTATTGAGAAAATCTCCGCTATCCGAGAAGAGATTAATATTTTGCAGGAGTCTATGGAAGAAGAAATTGATGAAACTGTGAGCTCATTGGATGAAAAAGATGATGAGGATTGCGAAGAACAAAAGGAGGAAGAGCGGATTAGCTACTCGTGCCCACCTTCTAATGAGAGTAACCCTCCAACTCATACATTGTTTAATGTCCCTTCGATCTTACCGGAGGATGAATGCTATGATAATTGCTATGATCCCGTTGATTCTTTTGAAATATCCCTTTTTGATGAACTCGATGCTTGCTATGCTTGTGGCCAAGATGCCAATATGAATTATGATTATGGAGATGAACTTGCTATAGTTCCTTATATTAAGAATGAAATTGTTGCTATTGCATCCACACATGATAGTCCTATTATCTTTTTGACTTCTCTAAACTATACTATGTCGGAGAAGTTTGCACTTATTAAGGATGACATTGATGGGTTGCCTTTTACCGTTGCACATGATAATTTTGATGAATGTAATATGCATGTGCTTTCTGCTCCTACTTGCAATTATTATGATAGAGGAACTACAAATCCATCTCGCTATGTTTCCAACATGAAAGAATTGCAAGAAACTTCTTATGTTATGTATTGGCCTTTACTTGATGTGCATGAATTGTTCTTGTATGACATGCCGATGCATAGGAAGAGAGTTATACTTCATCATTGCTTGATATATGTTGCTTTGTGGTCACTACTAAATGCCAAATCATTGTTAATTAAAATTGGCTTTGATATACCTTGGGATCCGGGTGGATTCATTACTTGAGCACTTTATGCCTAGCGTAATGGCTTTAAAGAAAGTGCTGCCAGGGAGACAACCCGGAAGTTTTAGAGATTCATTTTTTTGTGTTGAGTGCTTTTATAAAGTTTAAAAACATAAAAAATATAGAGGGGAACTTAAAACTTTTTGACAAAAGAGAAGCGATTGGATGTTATGCATTGGAGAAGTGAGGGTCGACCTTGAACACTTGTGTACATGCTCATGGAAACAATGTAGAATTTTTCATGAAGATTTTCACAAAAATAATTATCCCCTTGTGCAATTCCATTGTATTATAAAAATAATGTGCCAATATTTGCCTTTAGGATGAGTAGATTGCTTGTTGGTATGTGCGGTGCAAAAGCAGAAACTTTGGCTGTAGTGCACGATTTTACATTTTTTACTGGAACGTCGAAAGTTTCTGAAACTTCTGGCACAGTCTTGCTCCTAATTTTTTAGAATTGTTGGAGTACGAGAAGTATGGTGAATGTTCAGATTACTACAGACTGTCCTATTTAAGACAGTTTCTGTTTTTGATGCATTGTTTTGCTTGTTTTGATGAAACTATCGATTCTATCAGTGGAATAAGCCATGAAAAAGTTATATTATAGCAGCTACAATGCAAAAACAAAATATGAATTGGTTTGCAACAATACTTAGAGTATTGATTTGCTTTATTATACTAATGGATCTTACAGAGCTTTCTGTTGAGTTTTGTGTGGATGAAGTGATCAAAGATCAAGGAGGTCTAGATTTGAGGAGAAGGAGGAGAGGAAAGAGCTCAAGCTTGGGGATGCCCAAGTCACCCCAAGTAAATATTCAAGGAGACTCAACCGTCTAAGCTTGGGGATGCCCCAGAAGGCATCCCATCTTTCTTCAACCAGCATCGGTATGTTTTCGTCTTCGTTTCATTCACGTGATATGTGTAAATCTTGGAGCATCTTTTGCGCTTAGTTTTTACTTTTCTTTTATGCACCATGCTGGTATGAGGTAGTCCATGATTGATATATAGAATACTCATTGCACTTCACTTATATCTTTTGAGTGTGGCTTTATAGAGTGCTTCATGTGCTTCACTTATATCATTTGAAGTTTGGTTTGCCTGTTTCTCTTCACATAGAAAACCATTGCTTGTAGAATGCTGTTTTCCTTCACTTATATTTATTAGAGCATGGTCTTTTGTAGAAAGAACTAAACTCACATGCTTCACTTATATCTATTGAGAGAGTCGACAGGAATTGGTCAATTGCATGGTTAGTCATAAAATCCTACATAAAACTTGTGGATCACTCAATATGATATGTTTGATTCCTTGCAATAGTAAATAGAATATGTGGGAGGTACTAGTAAACGGTTGCGGTTAGTAAGAATATTGGTGTTAAGGTTTGTGATTCCCGAAGCATGCACGTATAGTCTCTCGTTATGCTATGAAGTTGGAGCATGATTTATTATTGATTGTCTTCCTTATGAGTGGCGGTCGGGGATGAGAGATGGTCTTTTCCTACCAATCTATCCCCCTAGGGGCATGCGTAGTAATACTTTGCTTTGAGTGCTAATAAAATTTTGCAATAAGTACATGACTTATTTATGACTAATGTGAGTCCATGGATTATACACGCTCTTATCTTTCCGCAACTTGCTAGCCTCTACGGTACCGTGCATTGCCCTTTCTCACCTCGAGAGTCAGTGCAAACTTCACAGGTGCATCCAAACCCTATGGTATGATACGCTCTATCACACATAAGCCTTATTATATCTTCCTCAAACAGCCACCATACCTACCTATTATGGCATTTCCATAGCCATTCCGAGATATATTGCCATGCAACTTCCACGGCTTCCGTTTTGATGACTTGAGCATTCATTGTCATATTGCTTTGCATGATCATATAGCTGACATAGTGTTTGTGGCTCAGCCACCATTCATCATTTTTTGTACATGTTACGCTAGATCATTACACATCCTGGTACACTGCCAGAGGCATTCATATAGAGTCATAATATGTTATAGGCATCGAGTTGTAATTTTGAGTTATAAGTAAATAGAAGTGTGATGATTATCATTATTCATTTTTAGAGCATTGCCCCAGTGAGGAAAGGATGATGGAGACTATGATTCCCCCACAAGTCGGGATGAGACTCTGGACAATGAGAGATAAAAAAATATATCAAAAAAGAAAAAAAGAAAAAGAAAAAAAAGAAAAGAAAAAAAAAAGAAAAAAAGAGAGAAGGGCCATGCTAGTTCCACACTTGTGCTTGAAAGTAGCACCATGTTTTTCATATGGAGAGTCTCCTATGTTGTCACTTTCATATACTAGTGGGAATTTTTCATTATAGGATTAGATGTACACCCACTTAGTTTCATATTGAGCTTTCATACACTTATAGCTCTTAGTGCATTCGTTGCATGGCAATCCCTACTCCTCACATTGATATCAATTGATGGGCATCTCCATAGCCCGTTGGTTAGCCGCGTCGATGTGAGACTTTCTTACGTTTTTGTCTTCTCTATATTTACCCCTATCATCATACTCTATTCCACTCGTAGTGCTATATCCATGGCTTGCGCTCATGTATTGCGTGAGGGTTGAAAAAGCTGAAGCGCGTTAAAAAGTATGAACCAATTGCTCAGCTTGTCATCGGGGTTGTGCATGATAAATGCTTTGTGTTAAGAAGACAGAGCATGACAAGACTATATGATTTTGTAGGGATAGCTTTCTTTAGTGTTGATATTTTGAAAGACATGATTATTTGTTGGGATGCCTGAGTATTGATGTCTTTATGTCAAATTATAAACTATTGCTTCGAATCACTCGAGTCTTAATATTCATGCCATGATTAGACATATGATCAAGTTTATGCTAGGTAGCATTCCACGTCAAAAATTATCTTTTTTATCATTTACATACAAGAGGACGAGCAGGAATTAAGCTTGGGGATGCCGATACGGTCGTATCTATAATTTTTGATTGCTCCATGCCACTATTATACAACTTTCACATACTTTTGGTAACATTTTATATGATTTATTTGGACTAACATATTGATCCAGTGCCCAGTGCCAATTCCTGTTTGTTGCATGTTTTTTGTTGCGCAGACAATCCATATCAAACGAAGTCCAAACACGATAAAAATTTACGGAGAATTATTTTTGAATATTTATGATTTTTGGGAGGTGGAATCAACTCAAACGGGGGCCTACAGTGACCACAACCCACCAGGGCGCGCCGGGCAACCCCTGGTGCGCCCAGGTATCTTGTGCCCTCCTCGAAGGTCAGTTGGGGCCCTTCTTATGGCTCAAAAAAGATAATTTATGGAAAAATATCATGTAAATTTTTTAGCGCAATAGGAGTTATGGATCTCCAGGAATTTAAGAAACGGTGAATGGCCAGATCCGGGGAACGCAAAATAAAAGAGAACAGAGAGGGACATCCAATCTCGGTGGGGCTCCCCCCCTCCGCCGCCATGTAGGCCATGGACCAGAGGGGGAACAGTCCTCCCATCTAGCGGGATGCCAAGGAAGAAGAAGGAGGGGGGCTCTCTCCCCCTCTCTCCCGGTGGCGCCGGAGTGCCACCGGGGGATCGTGACGGCGATCTACATCAACAATCTTGCTACCATCAACACCAACTTTCTCCCCCTCTATGCAGCGGTGTAACACCCCTTCTTCCTGCTGTAATATCTACTTAAACATGGTACTCAACTCCGTATATTATTTCCCAATGATCTATGGTTATCCTATAATGTTTGAGTAGATCTGTTTTGTCCTGTGGGTTAATTGTGATCTTGGTTGGTATGATTGTATATTTTATTTATGGTGCTGTCCTACGGTGCCCACCGTCTCGCGCAAACATGAGGGGCCCCCGCTGCAGGGTGTTGCAATACATTCATGATTCGCTTATGGTGGGTTGCGAGAGTGACATAAGCTTAAACTCGAGTAGGTGGGTTGTTGCGTATGGGATAAAGAGGACTTGATACTTAATGCTATCGTTGGGTTTCATGGCCTTAATGATCTTTAGTGGTTGCGGATGCTTGCTAGGGGTCCAATCATAAGTGCATATGATCCAAGTAGAGAAAGTTTGTTAGCTCATGCCTCTCCCTCATATAAAATTGCAAGAATTCTTGTTGACAAAAGCTATCTACGTTTATTACCTTGCAATTTATTCTTAGTTTTATTCTCGCAAAGTACTCGTAGGTTTATTCTTGCAAAATAGTTTCATACTTGTTTAAGGTAAAGCAAACGTCAAGTGTGCATAGAGTTGTATCGGTGGTCGATAGAACTTGAGGGAATATTTGTTCTACTTTTAGCTCCTCGTTGGGTTCGACACTCTTATTTATCGAAGAAGGCTACAAACAATCCCCTATACTTGTGGGTTATCAGGTGGCAACGCTCTTCGTCGGGATCTTTGGCGAGGACGGCGGGCGCCTATGGTGTTGCCCGGAGGGCGATATCGGCGGTGGCGACCGCTTCTCCGATGACGATGTTCATCGCAGCGGTGACGTCCTGGGCGGTGAACTTGCCCTTGGCGACGGCCATGACACCACCAGCAGCAGCGGCGCCTCCTCCGGGGGAAGCTCGAGTGACAAAGACTTCGAAGAGCCGCCACATCACTGCGCCCGGGTCTAGGAGGACGATGAGTTGCCACGCCACCGTGCCCCCGTCAAGGAGGAGGACTCAGGCTGAGTGTGGGCGGCGCCGGAGCCGGGCTTCAGGAGCAGCGGCCCTCGGGAGGCCCCTTCTTTTGGTGTGTTTTTTATTTCCTGCATCAAGAGTCATGAAGAGCCCCGCGGGGGCGTGTAATGAACTACGGCGCTTGCGCCTTTATATGAGTGTTTCCTGCTCATATTCTAGCATTATATTGCCAATGACTGAACGGTTCCTGCCTCGCACGATTAGAATAACTTAGCTTGGTGCACTCTTGGCCCTTGGTAGTTTCCTATGTCGTGGGGGCACGCTCCTGTGATGCTTTTGATCCCTCATTTCGGCGCGATGCTGCTAGGGCATCGAGACAGCCGAAGGAGGGGGGGGGGGGGGGGGGGGGGGGATGGCTCCTGGTCCTCGAGGGGCTCGTGGCTCGGGAGGCCCCTAGTGGACTTGCGAGGATTCGGGGCCTCCGGAGGCACCTCCGTCAGCCATCGAGCCTCGTGGAGATGTAAAAAACACTTGGCGAAGGACTCCTTAATGATGTGCCTGACAGTGATTGTGTTTTCCCAGGCCACACTTCCTTGACGCCCATCCTGCGTCCAGAGGCCCCCAGCGATTGTCGATTGCCGCTGGTATGCCGGGTCACGATGCCCGACAAGGCCAGGAGGTGAGTGACGATGTCCTGGACTAGGGGGTACTCACCACGTCGTCTCTCGACCAGCTGGATCGGGCCGAAGACCCCCATGGCGGATCACTTATGGGCCACTTTGGGCAGCCCATGCCGCATACAAGGAGGATTGCACAAGACTTGGCGCCCAAGACAAGGAATCCTCTAAACCCTAGGCCTCCCGTGTGTTATATAAACTGAGGCCAGGCTAGTCAATAGATCATCTAATATTCATTAGAACGATCTCGTGGTAGATACATGTACTCTGTACTACACCCCATATGAATACAATCAAAAGCAGGACGTAGGGTTTTACCTCCAGCAAGAGGGCCCGAACCTGGGTAAAATCCCGTGTCCATGTTACCATCGCTCCAAGATGCCTAGCTTAGGAACCCTACTATGAGATATGCCGGATATAGAACCGACATTGGTTGTTTCGTTGAGAGCCTGCTCGGCATTCGTCGCGGATCGATTGGATGATCAGGTGCTATTTTTTCAATCAGATTTGTTTCGTATGAATTGATTTCTTCGAGAATTATTGTTGTCGGATTACAATTATATTTCGCAGGCTCATTCGAGATCGATTTTGAGATCGGATCGGATCAGGGGAATTTGTGTGCTGGGTAGCCTCTAAGTGTCAAGAGATCGGTACAAACAAGGACAAATCGGCTGAGCGCTGGCCTCATGTGATCCCGGGTCCCAAGCGGCCACGGGGAGCCAGGAGCTTTCCTCCGCAGGTAGCACAGGCACAGTGATGATCCTTTCTCTCTTCTTTTCCTTTTCTTTCATTATTTAAGTAGTGACACTACCGCTGGTCGGATGCTAGTTTGCGGTTTTGTTTAATTCCTCCATGGCTACTACCTCACGGAGGTCAAATCACCCTTGGAAGAGATGGTGCAGCGCAGGGACGTGGAATACCAAAATGCTTTAGGCTACTATAGTACCAATCCACTGGGAGTTCACGTGAAGGACTCAACACATCGTTCGAGGTTTAATTGATCTCCATACGAGGTAGTACTAGTTCGATTAGTTTCAGGTTTTGTTCTCCTCAGGTCTCCACGCCTCGCTGCCCGAACAAGGATATCAGCTTTTATCTTTCTAGTAACCTATACTGTACTGTATATATTCCACGCAGGATATTTTTCTGCTGTTTTGCATGCTTTTTCCTATGTAGATTTTTTTGCGGCTAGTTTACAATTTGGTCCGCCAACCTGCGTTCAATGTGGTGGTCCGCCAGGTGCCAACACGGCCAGCTTCTAGCCAGCCGGCTTAGTCATCAGTGGACACCGCATCCGCAATACGATTACAACCGGGGTCTGGACTGCGGCATCTGTGCACTATTTCATCTGCTGATGGCGACAGATGAACCGATGAGCAGTACTAGAAGTACTCACACGGGTGCACTGCCCACGGAGCCGAGAAGATCCCTGCTCGGCGTCATCCATCAGGGAGATCCTCTATTTCTTTACTTCAAATTTAAATTGTATCAAGGCTGTTGGCTACTAGTACTTCTTGTCTAGGCATGCGTGTACTAACGATTCGATGAATACTGCATCATGGCTAAGCTATACTAATGTGCGTAAAGCTCCATGTTAGTTTTTTTACTTTCTAGGTGATGTGTACGCAACCTGGATGTTTCCATGTCCGTGATACAGCGGACTGTTCGGCCATGCTTGGCCGACCTGACGAACTGTGGCACATTATGTCCGCAGTCGCTTCACCTGTCATCCAAATAAGTCAGGTTATATTTTTCCTGTTAAAGTTGTATTGCATAAATTATTTGTACCACATATGCTTTGCCAGTTTGTACTGTCTTATGTACGCAGATCACTGTGGTCACCATCCGGAGTGTTCCAGGCTATTGTCATCGCTCTAGTCCGCAGCTCGGTCTTTCAGACGAATTCCGACAACATGGCGTGGTCACCGCCATCATGCCATCAAGATAAATTCGGCATTCAGACGATGTTTCTCAAATTATTTATTTTATACCAATTTTTCTCTTTGTCTTGCACTACTTCGCGTATGCAGGATAATCATCTATGGTCATGCTATGTTGGGCAAGCCGATGTCAGCATCGGTCAGACTGTGTCATCGCCCCGTTGGGTAAACCTTCTCTCCCCACAATACTGACCTGCTCGTCTCGTCGGTTGGCTCGGAGGCCCCGGCATCGTCACGTCGACCTCGGCGCCCAGGCTACATCTTTTTAACAATTTACTTTGCGTATTTTAAATATGCAAAGAATTTATTATTATTTTTGGAATGCACTATTTTACGTGTGTAGGTAATCGACTTCGACTGTGTCACGCTGTCATTTCGGCAAGCTGACAACATCGTCCCAATCGGCATAAATCGGCTCGCGCGATCACGTTGTTGGTCGAACTGCCATACTGACATGTTTGGATGCCTCGGGGACTTCGGCATCGCCGAGAGAGCTCTACCTCGTCGGGTGTTCGGCGCATGGGCCATATTTCTTCTATTATTCACTTTGCATAAATTAATAATTATGCAACATTTTTTTAATTTATTATTATTATCTTCGGCTTGCACTATTTTCTGTGCACAGGTAAATGATTCGGGTCAGGCAGCGCTGTCACCTCGGCGTACCGACGTGCTAACGTAGGGGTCTCGTTGTCACCTTACCGACCTACCCCGTCACCTTGGCTAGACCGGGGGCTTCGCCATCAAACCTACTCCGGTGACTTCGGCATCACCGGCCGACCAGTTTCGTCTGCTCGGCTGGATCGGGGACTCCAGTGTCACCAGCCAACCAGCTCTGTCAACTCGGCTGGACCGGGGGCTTCTCCTCAACAAGTCGACCGCGCTACGTCGCCACTTCCTCCAGACGAAATCTTTGCTCGGGCACCTCGAGACCGGCTTGGGGCTGGAAACTCGATCCTCCATAAGCTCGGCCCACATCATCTACACCGAGCACATTAACCAGCTAAGTCGCTTCCATGCTAAAAAATTTTAATTCTTGTTCGGTTCCATGCTAAACTTTATATTTGTGTTAAACAAAAAACTTAGTTTGTTAAGAACGTTATTTGTTAAAAACACTTCTCTTACCCAAGTTAACTGGGGCTCTTAAATTTACATGAGCCGTTCTATTATAATTGTTTTCTACTTAGTCGTTGCGAAGTCTTTTTCTATCACTCCCTTTTTTGACACGAGTGTGCGGTCAATAGCCAGATGGCCTGCTCTCTCTCTAAAGCCACTCGAGTTTAGTTCACTAAACTGGATTAATGAGCAGTACTCCTTCTTCTGGATAGGAGGTTGCAGCCGTAGGCTAACCCGCTTGAAGTGTTGAGATCGGATGTGTCATATTAATGCACGACAGAAGCACAAAAGTAAGACCAATTTTCGGATTGGCACCAAATGACTTGATTTAGTTCGGGCGTAAAATTTTTACTGAAGTTTTTTGGTTTTCCAAGCCTATGGCACTTTTAAACTATTTGTGTGTTTCTAGCATAAGTCTCGCAGTGCAACGCCGGACACCTTTAGAGGTTCGGTAAAAACATTCTCGGATATTGCTATATATGGATTGGTTTCGAATTGTGTCTTTGGTCAATAGTTGGGTTGCCTGGCTCCTGTGCTTGCCACCTACGTTTTGCTTTGTTCGGCTAGGTGTGCAAAGGGAGAACCACTACAATTGTGCTTCCAGCTTGAATGGTTAAGCACCTCAGTGGAGAAAGCCCAAAACTGACTGTCACAATGGGCGTAAACTGGTCAGCGGTCCAATGATGGTGTCAAACTATAGATCGATACCGATTACCCCGTGTTAAATGATGGGCCTTTCATAACATTGGCCGAAGTGTTAATGGATAGACTTCAGTCGGTGCCGAACACTAACCGGGGGCTCATAGCTAGCTTCCCCAGTTTAAAGCTCCTATGACTAAGTGAAAGTTATAAAGCCCGCATGTCTGATTGCCTTGTTTCCGCTAACACAACCGCCTCCGGGCACCAAGACGTCGGCAAATGGTTGTCTTGTTACTGCAGAAACACCCTACATAGTATCTACAAAGGGGTAGAAGCCGACGATGGGCCACTTTCAACTGATAAACGGTCGCAACGGAGTCAAAATAAACATATATCATCAGTGTTTGTATTTCAATATACAAGCGCTGCCTTCCGTAATTATCGTTATAAAGCCATAAATATGCATCAAATTTGACTTAAGATGTTGGCCAAGCTGGGTTGCCTGGCTCCTGTGTTTAACCCTACGTTCCCGATTGATCGGCTAGGGGGTTAAGGGAGCACCTCTGTGATTGTTACTACCGGGTCATCCGGATTAGTACCTCAGACTGGGTGAAGCCGAAAGCTAGCTATCTTAAGAATATAATTGGTCGGCAAGGACGGAAGTGAAAATTTCGGTTCATTAAGACCATACAGTTCAGGAACTTTCCCCACACTAAATCCTCGATATTTTCCTCCCACATTGATCGAAGGTGAGGTTTCATGATCATGATCAGCATGACAACCCAAAGAAAGGAACCGATAGTGGGACTATTCTCTTTGGAAGTTGTTTCTTATGTTAAAAAGTAATACTATAACATATCTTTCTGTGTACCTTTGTTTAGAAAACCATATGGCCGGATTGCCTTGTTTGTCGTAAATCTTGGCCCTTATAGAGGCTTTATAAACTAGGACAAACACTCCCCGGCTACTGGCCGAGGATGTTGAAGCTGTTTGTCGGTCAACAAAGTTTTGTACAAAGCGGATTCGAGCATTAATAATGTAGAGTACTTGGATACGTAGAATCATTACACATAATTTGTGCTTTTACTCCGGATATCAATCCTTAATTCGGCCACCCGTGCCCACATTAAGGCTCGGGGGCTACTGGGATTCGGGCTTATCATTTACTTATATTAAAGGGGCACATTGATCCCCTGATCTGGTGTTGCCACCCACCAGTGTCTCGGGGGCTACTGCATTGCCTATTCAATACAGAAAATTCAAACTGCTCAGTGTTCGGACAACAATAGGTACTATCTGGGACTTATCTGGCATCAAGCTAATATATTACGGTGACTTCTCAAAACCCTCTCTCAAGGGCCCGTCCGCCGATCACTATCTCCTCTAATGTGCATCTCGGATTTTAGGCCAACACACGCCTTGAGGTCTACTGGCTATATATCTCGTCAGTAAATAAATTGCATTAATCATAAATAAAATCCGCAAACAATCAGCCCAAGCCCGAGGTGGTGCATCACCTCGCAAGCAGTCCTGCATAAAACTCGGCTGCGAGCGGCTAGCTCCATAGAGAACTTTTTTAGCGTTAAGCTCGGGTAACCTCCTTCAAACTTTTTCACACATGAGGTAATCTATGACACTGCGAATACAGTCCAGCGTTGGAGCTCGCATACATTCCGGTGTTGGAGCTTGGAAGCGGTCCGGCGTTGGTGTTCAGCTGCAAAAGATACCTCAGATGCAGTCTGACCTTGGAGTTCGGATGCAAGAGGACACCGCCGCACGGGAACAACTTCAAACCCGAGGTGTGGCATAAAAAATAACAAGGCATTGCTAAAGGCCGAAAACTTAAAGGGGCTCCTCGGATACCCGACGTGTAAACTCTTCGGATTCACTTCGGCGGTCCTCAAGATCGAAGATGAGAAGACTTGTTGAACTAGTTTTCAAGACCGACGACCGAAGATGAAGAATAGTTCGAAAGAATCGAGGAGCGTCCCCAACTTGAAGACCGGTTCA
>JAAAWM010010559.1:0-44462 GCA_036873465.1 Thinopyrum obtusiflorum
GTTCCAGACCAAGGCAAAGATGATGAACATTTTAGAAGGGCATTTCAGGTTCACTGAAAAAGTATTTTAGTAACCCTAGTTGGATTAAGTGGTGCTGGGGGTTTCTGCTATCCCCATTTCAATGTTTCTGAGGAATTTAAACATGATGAAGTCACTCTAATGCATGCACTGACTAGGGTTGTGACAACGCGTCCTGTTCATCGGGAGCCAACCGGCTCGGAACGCGTCCTGTTCATCTGGCATACCGCAGTATGGAGGAAACGGGTCATCTGTTCGACCGCGTATGGTCGAAACAGGGTCCTGTTCATTGGGAAGGGTCTGACGTACCGCAAAACGGTGGAAATGGACTTCTGTTCGAGCTCCTATGGTCGAAACGGGGTCCTGTTGATCGGGAGAGGTGTGGCATACCGCAAAACAGAGGAAACAGACTTCTCTTCGACCTCCTACGGTCAAAACGGGAGTCATGTTCATCGGGAGGGGTGTGGCATACCGCAAAAAGGGACTCCACGGGCTACTGTTCATCCACCGTCTACTGCCTCGCTCCAGCCTCCATGTGCTACTGTTCATCCATCGACTCCAGCCTCCATAAGACACTATTCATCCAAGGGCTACTGTTCATCCAGCCTCCACTGACTTCAGTTCAACCAACCTTCACAGGGTCCTGTTCATCCACCCCCAACCGGCTGGGGTGTGTGGCAGCCTCCTTGGGCTCCTGTTCATCCAGCGGCAACCGCGTACTATATACCACGGGGTCCTGTTCATCCAGCGGCAACCGCCTATACACACAGCCGCGGTCCTGTTCATCCAACCCCCCACCGGGAACTGTTCATCCACAGCCAACCCAACCGGCTCGACTCACACCACGTCTCGACTCGTTCTACGTATCGTGCGCGCGGCAGCAACGGGCACTGTTCATCCTGAGGCAACCCAACCAGCTAGCTACGTCTCGCATGGGGGTTCGACCAGCTTCAGTAAGCATGTAGCAGCAGCGATCGATCGGGTTAAGTTAGCAGCGTAGGTGTCTCGGTCGGGTACATTTAGGAGCGAAGGGATCGATCGATTGGCTTCAGTACGTAGCAGCAGGAGCTCGCTCGGGTTCAGTTATAGCGACAAGGCTCGCACCACGCGCGCGTACGAGAGAAACGCGCAAACCACAGTGCATTGCTCGGCCTCGACCACTAACCATAACCGTGAACTCCCCAATATTTTCCTCGCCCTCGCTTCAACCACGATGTTCTCCGTCATGGACGACCCAAAGAATGTCATACAGGTGCGTCTCCGGCCCGCCCAAGACAAAAAGCCCATTTTCTATCATGATTTTTTGTCATAGAAGTCGGAGCCCACCACATCTATGATGATACCGGGTTTTGTCATAATTATCATCATAGAAGTGTCATAAGCATGACAGAAAAAAAATCATTCGGCCCAAAATGTCAGGGATGTGTCTTTTTTTGTAGTGTTGCCTTGTCTTGGTCTTCTTGATCCACCCTTTGATTTCCCAAAGAGCTATCTCTTCAGCTTGATCTCGTCTTGGAAGCTCGGTGCTGCCGGGGTGGCGGCCTACTGTCCGTGCACAAGTTAGGGGGAACATACACCCCTGTTTGTGTAGCCCGACAATATGGGGTCTGCTATTCAAGCCTCAGAAGGAGTGGCCGGTCGAGGGGAAGGACATCGGCCTTGACGCCGCGAACCCTCCAAGGGAGGTGAGCAGCGTTCATCTTTTAATGCGTGTTCGGATATTCACACCGCGTACGATTCGGTCTAAATCTCTATGCAGATTTTGCAAGGCTGGCTCACCAAGGCCGAGAAGATCAATGGCCTGGCGCGGCTGCCCGAAGAGCCTCGATCAGAGCAGCTAGAGCAGCTGTTGATTGTGGCGCCTTATAAGGCGCCTGACAAAAAGGGCAAGAAGAAGGAGGTACCGGAGGCTAGGTAAGGCCTCCGCCGCAGGGCTCGTCCGGGCAACCGGTCCGGGGACGCTGCGGCCTCATCCGTACAGGATGGGGACGAGGATGAGGACGAGGGGGAGAGAGCCTCCTCGTATTCCAAGAAGAGGGTGGCGTCTGAGGACGTTGAAGAGGTTCAACCTCTGCAGGCCCTGAAGAGGCGGTGCCGGCCCAAGCTGGTCCTGTCTGACAGCTCGACGAGGAGTCTGAAGCGCCCCAGGGGATTCCGAAGAAGGGACCCAGGGTCAAGCCCCCGGCCAACAGGTATGGAGCTAGTATTTTTAGCTACCTTGTCTTTAGTAATTTATTCTGGTTGGAGGCTGACTCTTGAGAATCGCAGCCCTCCACGCAACCACCCTACCGAACTGACCTCGGATGGGACATCACTGCCCGCCGAACTGGCGGACAGTGGGTCCGTGTGACACTCCGCGCCTCCCCTGATCCTCGAAGAGGTCGGGGAGGTGCAGTCCCGAAGGACCCCTGCTCCTCTGAACACAGAGGGGGAGGTCGACACCGTCATGGCCGAGGTTAACACCTTGGTCGCCGAAGACCAGGAGGGTGCGTCCCTCCTGGCCGGGGCGGGAAGGGAGACGGGACCATCCAGACCCCATCAGGCGTCCGCTCCCGAGCCCCCTTGGCCCTCGACATCACATGTTCCTCATTCCAGTGGGGAAGGGGTCGGGGAGCCAACGCCAGCGCTGAACACCTCCAAACGGGCGGCGTGTGGGTGGCCGGACGCGCTGGAGGAGTTGGTGAACAACTCCGTCATCATTGATGGTCAGAGTGCGGTCAGGCAAGGTGTTCGGTCTGTCCAATCCGTACTGAACGATGTTGTCCAAGGCCTTCTGACAGGCTTTGAGGTAAGTCAAGTAATATTCTTTTCTCATAACTTGGATTTAGTCCTTAGTTTTAAGTATGCCATATCTATAGTAGCCCCCGAGACTCCGCAAGGTTTGCAAAGAAAACCTACGGAGGATCCCGTTCTACAGGCCATTATTTGAAGTGGTGTGAACTTTTTTAATGTCACAGGCATCTTCTCTAGCCGCGACAGCTAATGTTGCGGCTCTGGAGGAGATGGATTTAAAGCTCAAGCATTCCGATAAGGATCTTTACCTTGTCAACAAGCGGCTTGAAGAGGCGCAAGGTAAGCCCTTTTTTAAGATGTGTAATTGCTTGGTACCGGATATTGACGATCCAGACTGTATGCTAATTTTTTAATGTGATGATCCTGCAGCTGCCGCCGCCAAGGTTGAGGGCTTGAGAGAGGCCCTAAAGAAAGCCGCGGCAGAGGCGGCCGTAAAGAAAACGGCCGCTAACAAGGCAGTGACCGAGCTCGCTGGTGAGCAGCATGAGGCTTGAGTAGCTGAGGTGCAGGTGGAGCTCCAGGATGCCATCAAGAAGCTTGAAGTCCTTGAGAAGGAGAAGGGGGAGCGATCCTCTCAGCTCTCCAAGGCGGAGAGCGAGCTCCAGGAGGCGAGGACCGAAGCGCGAGGTGTCCGGGAAGAGCTCCGCCAAGTCGGGCAAATTGCCAATGGTAAGAAATACTTACTGAAGAGTGTGTTTGGAGGCAACAGGTTCGCCCTGCTGACGCGGGTCTAGCGCTCCGTAGGCGTCTTCGCCGAGCTTCCGAAGAATGTGGCGGCTGTCGTGGAGCATTATGTCGCTCATGAGGAGAACTCCGAGCAGCGGCTGTTCTGGTCACAGTTGTAGGCCTTCGAGCATCCTCCCCTCCTAAGCAACCAGATGAAACAACTGATGGAGCTGCATCGGATGTTCGACTTGGCGCTGAAGGACCTATGTGTCCAGCTGTGGCCGGCCGAGCCGATTCTGGGGAGCTACTTTGGCTTAGTGCAGAAGTTGCGGGACATGCCGATCCGCGTTGACGCCATGAAGCGGTTGACATTCCTCGAGGGAGCTAGGCTAGCCTTTGCGAAGACCATGGTACATTGCACGAAGATTAATCCAATGGACATGGCCACTGGTCCCCCGCCGAAGGGAAAAGAACATCACCGCCTGGAGCTGTACTTTACACAGGTTATGAATGGCGCGCGGGCGATAGAGGGCTAGTGTTCTAAAGATGAAATCATTGAGTGACTGTATTAAGTTTTTATCATGTGGATCGTGCGCTTTATAATGCAGCTTCTGGACTTTTTTTTGTCATGGTTTAATTTTGACTCCAATGCGGCCGTATGTTTATTCTGAAAGTTAGCAGTCGTCGGCTTTAGCCCCCAAGTGAATATCACATGGGTTGTTTTGTCATCGCACTGTTACCCTTAGCCAACGTTTTGGTACCCGGAGGCGGTAGTGCGGGAGCGAGACTAGGCAATCAGACTATTCGGTTTTATTGCTTTCACTTAGCCATAGGAGCTTGATGGAGGGGATTAAGGACTAATCCTCGATGCTTTGTGATGTACTTGGGATCCGAGGCCTTCCCCTTCCACTCACGTAGTTAGTGTTAATACCAACCCTTTGTGTGACACGGTGAAATCACCAATGATTTTTGGAGTCAAAACCTCGCCGTCGGACCAGTTCGCGCTTACTATGACGGTCAGTTTTCGGCTTTCTCCTCCTAAGGTGCTTTACTGGGCTAGCCAGAAGCACAATCGCACGGGTTCTCCCTTTACCCTCTTAGCCAAACATGTGGAACATAAGGGGTAAACACAGGAGCCGGGCAACCCAACTATAGACCCAAGACATAGTTCGGAACTGATGCATATAGTGCAATATCCGAGACGCCGAACACTCTGCGGGAAGCGGGGTTGGACTTGGTACAAGGAGCTGATGAGGAATCAGGCTCTTGGAGGGTGAATTACATCACCAGGTCGGGCTGTTTGAAGAGCGAGAGGGGGATCGAGAAGGAAAGAGACAATCGCAAGATGCGGGTATCCGAACACCATAAAGGGTGTTTTTATTATTTGTCATAGGCTCAAGACATCTAACCGTACAATTCGAACCACAAAGACTTTTATTATTAAAAAGGAAGAACAATTTTACAGAGTAAAGGTTTACGCAGGGTCTTGATGCGTGAGTCGAAGCCTCAACTATGCCCTGCTGCACGTCTGCGCCTTTGCTTCTGAGAGGTGGGGTTGGGGCCTTCAGTAAAACCTTGAGGGCGGGGGGGGGTCCTGCTGATGAAGCTTAATTCTGGGGGGTCTAGAGTTGACCTCCGTGCCGTCTAAAGACAAGTTGGCTCTGAAGTTTTGGCTATCTGAACATGTGGTGCCGATCTATTGACGTAGGCCTCACGGCTGCCCATGGTATTTTAAGCACAAAATTGTGCTGACGAGGTACATGGAGCGCGAAGATTTTGGGCGTGCCGTGGGGCGCGCATCCCTATTTGCGGCGAACGCATGCGGGTTCCCATGATGGGGAACCGGTTCAGACCCGTTTGCTGTTGTCGGCGGCCTTTTCGGCAGGCCGGTATCAGGACCCGTAAGGTTCGATTGTTTGTTCGGCCCTAGGTCCGCAGTGTGCTATTTGGTCCGAAGTGAGCGTTCCATGTTGTCATTGATAGTTATGACTCCGGAAGGTCCGGGCATCTTCAACTTGAGGTACGCGTAGTGCGGAACAGCATTGAATTTAGCGAACGCCGTTCGACCGAGGAGGGCGTGATAACCGCTACGAAAAGGTGCGATATCAAAGATCAAGTCCTCGCTTCGGAAGTTTTCTGGAGAGCTGATCACTACTTCAAGCATTATTGTGCCTGTGCAGCGGGCCTCTACTCCCGGAATGACCCCCTTGAAGGTGGTATTACTGGGTTTGATCCTTGACGGGTCGATCCCCATCTTCCTCACTGTGTCTTCGTATATCAGATTGAGGCTACTACCTCCGTCCATGAGGACCCTGGTGAGGTGGAATCCGTTGATGATGGGGTCGAGCACTAAGGCTGCAATCCCTCCGTGACGTATGCTGGTCGGGTGATCCCTGCGATCGAAAGTGATCGGGCAGGCTGACCATGGGTTAAACTTTGGCGCCACGGGCTCGACGGCATTTACGTCCCGCAACGCTCTTTTCCTCTCCTTCTTCGGTATGTGGGTTGCATAGATCATGTTTACCATTTTGACCTCGGAAGGGAAGGGTTTCTGGCCTCCACTGCTTGGTCTGCGGGGCTCATCATCGTCCTTGCTTCGTGGGCATTTGCCAGAGTCTTCGGCTATGAGATTGCCAGCTTGTTTTATCACACAACAATTACGGTTGGAGCGGTTGGCAGGTTTCTCTGATGTGCCGTGGATCTGGCAGGGCCTGTCCAGAATTGTGTCTAATCTGGACGGGTTGTCGCCGTTGCCTTTAGGGGCTTTCTTTCGGGATACAAACTTAGGGTTTCGGAATCCGGCATGTACTGTTGTGTCTTCGCCATCACTGTCGTTGTGGCGGTGTTTATTCTTGCTGCGTTGTGGTTTTCCGTTTCTGTCCTGAACCTCAGACGTACCGGGTGTTTCAGGGTTGGTGTTTTTACGAGGGAGCCAACTGTCCTCGCCTGCGAAAAGCAGGTCAGGAGAAAAGTAAGGGCTGCCATCGTTCTTGGTTTGTCCTGGCTGAGCTGTCGTACGAGCCATTCGTCCTTGACACTATGCTTGAATGTGGCCAAGGCTCCGGCATCCGAACAGTCGACAATTTGGTTTTTCTTGGTCAGGAATCGGTTCTCGAATTGCCGGGCAGATTCCCCGGGCTATTGTGTGATACGATTTAGGTCATCAGCGTCCAGAGGCCGAACATAGGCGCCCTGAAAGTTCACTCGAAAAGCATCCTCGAGCTCTTCCCAGCAGCCTATAGAGTCTTTGGGAAGCCTGTTCAACCAGTGTCGAGCTTGTCCTTTAAGCTTTAGCAACAAATACTTGATGGCATGGAGGTTGTTTCCTCGAGCCATGTGAATGTGTAGGAGGAAGTCCTCTATCCATAGAGTTGGGTCTATTGTTCTGTCGTATGGTTCGATGTTCACGGGCTTGAAGCCCTCCGGTAATTGGTGCTGCATCACCCTTTCTGTGAAGCACAGGGGGTGTGCGGTGCCCCGACCTCGGGCTATATCGCGTCGGAGGTCCTCGGCCATATGAGTCCGTTGCTGCTCCCGAACTCTATTGTTTTGGTTCAGCCGGTCGTAATATCCTTCCCGGTAAGCAGGTGGGTCTTCCCTAAGTCCGTAGATGGACCTGGCATGGCCTCCCCGAGTGTCCAGATCATGACGGAGGTCGTATTCGTAGGCAAGCCGCGCTTTATCCTTGCCATAACGAGGAGGTGGGCGGTGGGGTGCTCGGTCTCATCAGCTTCTTTGTCCCGCCCTCTAGGGGGACGGTTAGACTGTTCGGGGTAGGTGTGTGTTGGACATGTTGGCTCTACGGCCTCATCGTCGAATTGCGGCAGTAATCGTCACTTTGGATAGCTTTTTGTTGGCCATTCATGGTCGTACCCCTCTTCGGCGGCTAGGACTTTAGTCCATCAGTCGTTGAGGGTTTCCTGCTTGGCCTTGATCCTATGTTTTTGTTTCTTCAAGCTGCGGGCGGTGGCTATAAGCCTCCGTGTGAACCGTTCCTGCTCCAGCGGGTCTTCGGGGACGATGAAATCTTCATCCCAGAGGCTGGCCTCCTCTTCTGAGGATGGGAGGTAGTTGCTGTCTTCTGAGTCTTCGAGATTTCCTGGATTGAGCGGGTCCTCCTACCCCGCGGGGTCATCCTGCTGATGTCCGTCGGTTGCGGCTCCAGTGAGACCATCCGTATTATTTGTGGTGTCGTTTTCAGCGGAGTCTGCATTGCTCGGGTGGCTTCGATGTGTCTTTGATCAGCGGCGTTGTCTGCGCGTTTGGGCGGCTCCTCTCCGGGCTTGTTATTGTCATGATTGGGAGTGTCGTCGCCGTCTTTGGGGGTGTCCACCATGTAGATATCGTAGGTGGACGTGGCCGACCATTGTCCGGTGAAGTGGGGGGGGGGCAACATCGACATTAACCATGGTTACGATATCCTCGTCCATGAACTCGATGTTTTCCGAATTGTAGTCTAGCATGTCGGTTAAATCTTCGACAGTGGCTACCAAGTGGGTGGTGGGACGTAAAATTCCCTATGGTACGCCTTGAAGGGTTGCTAATTTTGGGCTGGGGGCCGGTTCTCCCCGATGGTCATTCTCTGGATTCGGTCCAGTGCCTCGTTTAACATATCGAGGGTCGCCGAATTTGAAGGCTCTAGGCCAAATTCCGTCGTAATGGGGTGGGGCCAGCCTGTGCCCTAGCCGATCCCTGGCTTGCGTGGGCCCAGCTGATTTCGGTATGCGGGGCCGGATCCTCGAGGGGATCCGGATTATCTGCGGAGACTGAGGACAGGCCTTAGTCCTCACATGCAGTTTCTGTGACGAGATTTGAGGTCGAGCCGTTTTCGGCTGGGAGTGACCCCGACCATCTGTCGCCGACTCGTCGTACGGGCTCAAGGCCAGCAGGGGGTTGTGAAGGAAAGGTTTGTCCGAGATTGCATCTTGGCTTCCGTCTCTTGGTTCCGCCTCGAGGGTCGAAGATAGGTCCTCCGCGAATATGATGAGTCCGTCCGAAGGTGGAGTCTGGTCCCCGCTTGCAGGGGAGCCGTCCTGGCTCGAAGCTTTTCGGAGGACCGGGGCCGATCCGTAGATCGGATCGGAGGAGGACTCCAGAGCGGGCGCAGCAAGGCCTGCGGGGGTGTAGGAGAGGGCAGTGAATCCGACGAGAACCATATCGCCCCGTATATCCGCAACGTATTCTAGATTGCCGAATCGAATTCGGTATTCGGGAGCGAAGTTATCAATCTGATCAAGACGACCAGTCGGGTCAGCGTGTAGCACGATGCTGCCGAACGCGAAGAGCTGCCCGAGGACGAAGAGGTCCCCAGAGCTAATGCCTTCTCCTATGATTAGGCGAGCCATCGATCCTTGGGCGACCCACAGTGGAACTCTCAATGAAAGCACCAATGTCGGTGTCAAAACCGACAGACCTCGGGGTAGGGGGTCCCGAGCTGTGGATCTGAGATCAATGGGGAACAAGGGACGAGGAACACGGTGTTTACCCAGGTTCGGGCCCTCTCGAAGAGGTAATACCCTACGTCCTGCTTGATTATATTGGATGTGTATATGATTACAGAGTGGATCTACCTCGAGATCAACGTGAGCTAAACCCTAAGGTAATGAGATGATATATATATATATGAATCTCTCCCCCTACAAACTACAACCCTTGGTTTATATAGACACCGCTAGGGTTAGGGTTACAAGGAATCAATTACAATGAGAAGAGGATTATGTCTATTCTTGGCTTGGAGGGCACACCAAGACTCCGAAGTTTCCTTATCCGATCATGAGTCTTCCGTCGCTATTCGGCTTCCCCAGTCCTGCCCACATACGATGGGCCGGCTCCTCGAGGACCCCTTAGTCCATAACTCCCTCAGGGTCCTTTTTGTTTTCATTTTTAATTTTATTTTTTTATTTATTTTTCTGTTACTGTTTTATTCTATTTTTAGTAGTATTTAGCTTTACAAAAATACAAAATCAACTCCTAAATTAGTGTTACTTTAGTCCACTACCACAAAAGGTTTGGTGCAATAATGAAATACTTTGCATATTTTTATTATTTGAAAGACATTTAAATATATTTTTAGCCACTATTTTGATTATTTTAGTGCATTTAAACATTTTATAATAATGTAGTTTCTCCACCAGAATTATCTATGAAATATTTTTCACATTTAGAACATTTTAGTTTTGACATTTGAAAACATTAATTATTTGACTTTATTTTAAATTTGAATTTGACTAGCGTTTGAATCCAAGTGAGATTAGCAACAGTAATACTGGTGGCATGGCATCATTAGCAGGGGATTACTATAGGTTAATTACCGGGTGTTACAAATCTCCTCCACTACAAGAAATCTCATCCCAAGATTTAGGAGGTAGACGGAAACAAAGCGGGGTATTCGTCACGCAGACGATCCTCGCGTTCCCAGGTGGCTTCATCTTCAGAATGGTTCGACCACTGGACCTTAAGGAATTTGATCGCCTTCTAACGGGTGTGATGTTCAGCTTGATCGAGAATGCAGACCGGATGCTCTTCATAAGAGAGGTCTTGTTGCAATTCAAGCATTTCGTGATCCACTGCTCGGATGGGGTCTTTGAAGCAGCGGCGGAGCTGTGACACATGGAACACATCATGAACCTGAGAAAGGTTCGATGACAGTTCCAATTGATATGCCACTTTTCCATATCTTTCAAGAAAGGTGAAAGGACCGATGTAGCGGGGAGCTAGCTTGCCCTTGATCCCGATGCGGTGAGCACCTTTCATCGACGTGACTCGAAGATAAGCCTTTTTGCCAGGTTGATAGATCATATATGTGTGATGATGGTCATACTAACTCTTCTAACGAGACTGAGCAGTCTTCAGATTCTTGTGGATAACGGGGACTTGTTCTTAGGCATGTTGGATAATATCTGGACCGAACAGTGAATGTTCCCTGTTTTTGACCAGTTCAGAGGGGTTCGACACTTTCGTCCATATAACACTTCGAAGGGGGCCATCTTCAGACTAGCTTGATAGCTATTGTTATAAGAGAACTTAGCATACGGAAGAGATTCCTCCCATTTCTTGCCAAAGGAAATGACACAAGCTTGAAGCATGTCTTTGAGAACTTGGTTGACTCGGTCAATGGTCCCTGACACTGAGGGTGAAAAGTGGTGCTAAAGGACATATGAGTTCCCATAGCTTCTTGGAAACTTGCCCAGAATCTTGAAGTGGAATACCATGGAGTGAAACAATTCTGGACATATAGGGAGTTGCTAGCTGACTAGAAGTGATCGTTTCTTTGACGGCCAGAAAATGTGCAACTCTAGAAAGTCAGTCAATGATGACAAGGATAGCATAATTACCTTTCTGCGATTTGGGAAAGCTAGTGACGAAGTCCATTTCAACATGGTCCCATTTCCATTCAGGAATAGTAATAGGTTGTAGAGTTCTAGCAAGCCTTTGATGTTCTGCTTTGATTCGACGAGAAACGTCACATTCAGCAACATAGGGAGCAATGGTTTGCTTCATATTAGGCCACCAGAATCTCTGACGAATGTCTTGGTACATCTTTGTACTACCAGGATGAATAGACAGAGGCGTATCATGAGCTTCTTTCATAACCTTCGAAGTCATATCCAGGTTTTTCTCCTTACTCGGAACCACTAGGCGACCTTTGAAGAACAAAGCGCCAGTATCATCTATAGTAAAGAATGAGGGCTTTCCTTCTGCGAGATAGCGTTTAATCTTCTCGATTTGAGAGTCATAGTGCTGAATAGTCTTGATGTCGCCCACAACATCTGGTTAGATAGCCAGTACATCTAGGGAACCCTTGGGAACAACACAGAGGTTCATCTTTTGAAATTCTTCAGTAGGGGGAGCGAGATAACCCAGAGGAACAATATGTACGTTCAGCTTGTTGAATTCTTCATAAAGAGAGGACTGGACTTTTCAAACCTGGAGGTGGTTGCAATCTGACTTGCGGCTCAAGGCATCAGCCATTACATTAGCCTTGCCTGGGGTATAGGAAATACCCAAGTCAAAATCTCTTAGGTCTCCATCCATCTCTGTTGACAGAGGTTCAGGTCTGGCTGAGTAAATAGGTACTTTGTACTTTGGTGGTCGGTCAAGATCTCGCAACGATTACCGAGAAGGTAACATTGCCACAACTTCAGTGCATAAATGACTGAAGCAAGTTTGAGGTCATGAACTGGGTAGTTATCTTCATGAGGGCGCAACTGACGAGATGCATAAGCAATTACTCTGCGCTCTTCATTAGGACACAGCCTAATCCTTGACGGGATGCGTCGCAGTAAATGATGAAATCGTTTCTAGAATCTGGGGGAGCAAGCATTGGGGAAGAAGTCAACTTGTCCTTGAGTGCGTGGGAACTTTCCTGACACTTTTCTATCCATTCAAACTTAAAGCCTTTATGAAGTAGGTTAGTTAGGGGCTTGACGATCTTGGAGAAGTTCTCAACGAATCGACGACAATAGCTGGCGAGTCTGAGAAAACTTCTGACTTGCTTGACATTCTTTGGGGAGTCCAATCGAGAATAGCCTGAACTCGCTCTAGGTTGACGGCAATACCATCCTTGGAGATCACATGACCAAGGTAGGTAACTTCGGGTAGCCAGAATTCACACTTGGAATACTTGTCATAGAGTTGATGCTCTCGAAGCTTTTCTAGAACAAGTCAAAGGTGTTCAACATGTTCTTCTTTATTCTTGGAATATACAAGGATATCATCCAGATAAACCACGACGAACTTGTCGAGGTATTCCATGAATATATAGTTCATCAGACGAGAGAAGGTAGCTGGAGCATTGGTTAAGCCGAAAGACGTGACGGTGTTCTCTTATGAACCATATCGAGTAACAAAGGTGCTCTTTGGAATATCCTCTTCACGAACGCGGATCTAGTGGTAACCAAACCTCAAGTTGAGTCTAGAGAAGACTGATGAGCTATCCAGTTGATCATATAGATCATTGATCCGAGGAAGGGGGTATTTGTTCTGAATAGTTGCTTGGTTGATAGGATGATAATCTTGGACCAATCGATTCGTTCCATCCTTCTTCTTGACAAAGAGAGAAGGTGCTCCCCAATCAGAGGATCTTGGACGAATGAAACCACTGCGAAGTGATTTGTCAATTTCTTCCTTAAGCTCAAGGTGTTCATGCGGCAGCATCTTGTAGGGTCGCTTGGCTATAGGAGTGGTGCCTGCTTTCAAGTCGATGACGAATTCGACATCTCTAACAAGGGGAATCCCTGGAAGTTCTTCAGTAAAGACATCTTGGAATTCGTGGATGATGGGAATGTTTTCAATGCCCTCAAGTGGTGCTGCGTTCAACGCATTCAAGGCATAAAGTCGTGCCTCGGCATTTTGAACCAGACAAGCATGGTAGCTTACTATTTCATCTGAAGGGTTTAGGAGATGGATTGTTTTAGTGGCGCAAACGATAGAAGGAGTATGTGCTTTCAACCAATCCATTCCTAGAATGAGATAAATGCAACAAGACTTCAGTACGATGGGAGAGACATGGAACTCCAATCGTTCGATTTCAATGGGGACGTTGGTGCAAACCATGGAGGTTCAACATTGGCCCGCAGGGGTGTGTACGAATAGCGAAGCATTCATGTCCTCACATTTAATGCCATGCATGAATGCAAAATCTTCTGACATGAAAGAATGTGATGCTCCTGAATCAAATAAAACAAATGTAGGTATTGAATTAACGAGGAGTGTACCCATCACAGTAGCAGGCTGGTCTTGAGCTTCATTCAGATCAATGTGGTTGGCCTGAATAGGACCATAAGGCCTGGCATTGTTGTTGCGGGGCTGATTGTTTCCACGGACATTGCTACGGCCAGTTGAAGGCAGAGTTGGTTGGTTCTGATTCTAGTAGCACTCTCTAGCACGGTGACCTGGTTGGCCACACTTGAAACACAACCCATCATTGGGGTTGGAAACAGGAGCTCGAGGTGGTGTAGCTGGAAGTCTTGGCTGCCTAGGTGGTGGAGGAGGTAGACGAGGTGCAACATAGGACTGCCTTAGAACAAGTGCAGTTCGACTGTACATGTTGTTGGGGATCCAAATACGACGCTTCTGCGAGGCCGGGCCCGAAGATGAGACAGTGTCACAGTTGTGCCTGAGGGATCGTTGGTGTTCCTGCAGACCAGTTTCGACATGAATGGCCTTGTTCACCAAGGTGGCGAAATCAGCAAGTCATGCACAAGGAGTGCCAGCTTGATATCAGCTTGAAGCCGTGACAGAACTTTTCCTGTCTACGTGCATTAGTAGCAATGTCCCCTTCAGCATAGCGGGACAAGTCCAGAAACTCCTGCTGATAAGCATCTAAGGCCTTGCTACCCTGGGTGAGGTTGCGGAACTCGCCTATCCATGATTCCGTGAGGAATGAAGCGGGCACGAAAGGCAGCTTGGAAATCCGGCCAAGTGATGATGGTTCCAGCGGGTTGAGTACGCCTATGGTTGTCCCACCATTGAGCAGCGGGGCCCTTGCGGAAGAAGGATGCAAAAGTGACATAGCTGGCAGCGGCTACATTAGTAGACTCCATCTCATAGGTGATGTCACGGAGCCAGTCATCAACATCCAGGGGCTGGGTTGAGCTACGGTAGATGGTAGGGTTGAGGCGCATGAAGTCCCACAGAGTTATTGGGGTTAGCTACTGCTTCATATTGGGGCACGAGAACTGAGCCATGACTCCTTCCATGAACTGGCGATTCAGTACAAACTGTTGTACCATTCCGGCCATGTATTCAGGCGATGGTGGAGCATGGGCACCACGGCCACGACCAGCGGGTCTAACCATCCTGCTTAAACGCAACAGGGGGTAGTTTAGCATTGAGCAATTGCATGGACATGGAATCATTTATGATGTAACATGCACAACGAAATAAGTACGACAGATACAACATAGTAGTCAAACACGACATACATATGTACAAGTGCTGAAAGGGAAATAGTCTAGACCAACTAGGCGGCGCAGGCACACGGTGGAGGGATACAAAAATGCGACATAGTGATATTCTACATCAACCTCAGGGAAAACCTCTGAAGCCCGGTAGATGAAGGTGACGAAGCTACATATGGCGCTCGATATGAGGGGCCTGCGCTCCGTGGAGACTCTGGTGCAGGAGCTGGTCCTGGGGCAGAAGAAGAGGTCCACGTACCGGGGTACTACCTCCAAGAGTAGACCAATCAAGCCCTGTCGGCAGCACTGTCCTGCGCGGGTAAGTGATGAACTCTGGATGTATCCTCGCCCTGACTACTGGCAGCAACAGTGTCAGAGCATCATAGAGACGAGTATGAGTCTCGTACATCTCGACATCATAAGCTCGAACGGTGCGATCCAGAGCCTCAATGTACCGAATCATCACCTGTGGGTCACAACGATGACTCACATAGGGATGCGGATAACAGGGTAGAATCTAGTCACATCCCCTTCTGGGACATACAGAATGTATCTAAACCCAGTCTCCTCCAAGAAAGGGTATTGTCCATGAAGACGGGTGATAGCCACAAAGGCAGCATCGTGAACTGCCATCTCAACAGACACTCCAACACCCTCAAAGGTGTGCAACTCAGTGATGGAGCGATCCCGCCGATCATAAATGTCGACCATAGTACGATACTGCTCCTGGTCGAACTCGTGGTAATCCTCGTACATAATGTACTAAGGATACCAATGATATCCTAGCTGGGTCAAGAGATTGACCAGAATGGTCGGGAACCCAGTAGCCCCAATAGCAATGGTATGGCGCACGACCTGCGTTGCGGGACGCATCTGAAACAAAAATATTTCAAAGATGTCAAATGACAGTGTGTGCATCATTCAATATACTTTCAACGGAAATTTCAGATAATCCAGCTCTTCGGATGGATGTGATCACGAGAACCTAATCTTAGAGTTAGCAAAATCATTTAACCTGAGTAGAAGAGAGATCAGAGTCCTAGAATATATACGAGGAATAAAAGATCCTAATACCACCCAATTGAGATGTGGGCCCGTAAGCCACACAACAATGTTAGTAAAAGTTTTTCAAGGGCTAGACTTAACTTCAGCCAAGGATTTGGAAAGGGGGGATCCTATAGGCGATCGGCTCTGATATCAACTTGTTCCCGTGTGGTGGTTAGTGCGTATAGGTCAATGACCAGCTCAGATCAAATATCCAAACTCGTTAGGCTTGTTATTAAGAATAACCACGGACACGACCAGGGACCAGGCCCACCTCTCTTCTAGGTGTCTCAACCTTGCCTATCGCTATGCCATAAATATCCACTTAGAGGGCCGTCGGGAAACATGTCCTTTCAGCCCCCAGTCCGTGAATCACTCGCGGGTACTTTACGAGCCGACCCGACTATAGTCACAACATCGTATCATGTATAATATGTATATAGTATATACCCGTGATCACCTCCCAAGGGGATCACGGCCCGATAGTATAGTGTGGCAGATGAACAAGAAGGTAGGGCCACTGATGGAATACTAGCATCCTATACTAAGCAATTAGGATAGCAGGTAAGGTATAGACAACAGTAGTAACAAGGACAGGCTATGCAGTAGTATAGAATCATCCGGAAAGACTGTAACAGTAACACTACTCTAACGCAAGCAGTAGAGAGGAGTAGGCGGTATTGGGATGGTCAAGGGGGTTTTGCCTGCTTCGAAGGTCTACTGAGAAGGAGGGGTCGTCAATCACATTAGTCGTACTAGGTAGCAGCAGCGTCAGTCCCAGTGTCTAACGGAGAGAAGAGCGGGACGAAACAATAAATACAATGCAAACAGATGCATCACGATGCATGACATGACAAGATGCAGTGCTAGGTTATACAGACGAAGAGGGAAAACATCCGGGAATGTTTTTCCGAAGTTTGACATTTTTTGGACAGATGAATCGGAGGGGACAGCTCCATGTTCGCTATGCTAGAGGCACGTGACGGACGAACGGAAGGCATATTCGGAATCGACATATTTTTGTGAGCAACTTTCCTGTATAAAATATTTTCATCCGAGTTACGAATTATTATATATTAATTTTCAAAGTATTAATCATTTTCAAAATTATTTTAATTAAAAAACAAACGCAAATTGCTATGTGCACCTAGCTCTGGGGGGGGGGGGGGGGGGGGGGGGGGGGGGGGGGGGGGGGGGGGGGGGGGGGGGGGGGGGGGGGGGGGGGGGGGGGGGGGGGGGGGGGGGGGGGGGGGGGGGGGGGGGGGGGGGGGGGGGGGGGGGGGGGGGGGGGGGGGGGGGGGGGGGGGGGGGGGGGGGGGGGGAGTGGCTCCCCTCCCCGGTTCCCCTATAAAAGGAGGGGTGGAGGAGGACGGAGTCACTCATCCTCGCATTTTTCCTCCTCTGTCTTCTGTTTCTACTGGTCATGTTGAAGAGGAGAGCCTGGGGTCAGCCCTCGGGCTCTTGGTCAGGGCAAGTGTTGCCACATGCTGGTGCTGACGCTCGGGGAGTGAGCCTGGTCCTCGCTGCGGTGAATCTCTTGGTTCCTTCAAAGTTCGGCCGGGAGGCGGGGCTGGAGATCATTGGTAATCCCAGCACTGCCCCTCCCGGAAGCCTTGGGGCTGATGTCGACGAGAGGCGTGCCTTCCTGCCCGCTGGGGAGCGGCGCTCCTCGAGCCCCCTGGCCGTCTCGGCCGCTCACCGTCTTCCCGGGTAAGGAGCCGGACTGGAGTCTTGGCACTTCTCGGGAGCAGCGGTAGTGAGGAGAAAGCGAGGGAAGACGGAGAAGGTGGGTGGCAGGGGGTCAGGTAGGAGTACGATGGTGTGGATGCCTTCGCCTCCAAACGGCGACCTGCCGCCTCGTCTTCCCGCACTTCCCCTCCCCCCCCCCGGGGGGCCTAGGGTGATAGCCGGGGAGGGATGTTCTCTTGGCGCCTTCGCCTCCCCTCCAGCAGTCTTCCGGCTGAGCTTTGGTGGATGACTCCACCGGCGCTCAAGCCGGGGCTTCTTGCTGGCTCTGGAGGTGGCGACCAGAGAGCGCCGCCTCATCCTCCGTACTCCTCCTTCGCAGCCTCGCCACTCCCAGTCTTGTCAGGCCGCGCCAAGCGGGTCCTGACGGGACCGGGGTGGGCTCCTGCTTGGGTGCTCCTTTTCTCGTCTTTTCCTCCTTCCGCCGCAGTGCCTGAAGGAGGGAAAACGAAAAGAGGGGATTACGGGGCACTTATCTTTTTTCAATCTTAAACCTATAGGCACTTGCCAAATTTTAATTCAAATAATGGAATCCCTCGAGTCCATGTTTGTGTTCTGTAATGCTTGTACTTGTATCAGCATATTAATAAAAAAGATGAACCCTGCCGGTGAACCCGTGCACGTGTATGTCCATGCAGAGGTGAGATGCCTCTTTAATGTAAATAAACGAGTTTTCCCGGCAAGCTATCCTGCCGGCACCCTTTTTGTCTGCCGGAGAATCACATCTACCGGGGAACAGACAAAGGGGCCAGCCCCCCGCCAACTTATCTTTACCAAAGGCCACTACAACCATCCTGCTCGAAGCAACGTTCGAGTCAGGGATTGGAGCACCTAAGTCTCAAAAGAGTGGCGAGGTTTTCTTATGCACAAGTTATAGCTTACAGAACACTAACGGACAGGAGGTAAAACTTATCTATTTGGCTTGCCGGGGATCGCAGTGCCGAGCAATCTTCTCAACTCCTTGTCGAAGCCAAGTTCAGGGCAGGAACCTGCAGCTTCACGCGGATGAGAATGAATGCTGGATGCAATCCTATCTATATGCATATGCAAGTGCTCATGAAATGCTTATGCACTGATCTTGGAATGCTCATGCATGCACAATCTTGGCCGGGCGCCCCCCACAGCGCTTCTTTATTTTCTCTTGCACAGGTTCATCGCCCCGGCTTTGTACAAGGGGTTACATGCAGCTGAGGCAATGCCTGTACAAAAGGGTGGCTGCCGGGCAGGGCCCGACAGCCGCGCCTTACGGGTAGAACTTGCGGAGATGCTCAATATTCCATGAGTTTTGCAACTGAGTGCCATCTCCGGTCTCCAGACGGACTACGCCAGGTCTGGTGACTCGTACTACCCGGTGTGAGTCCCGGCAGGCCGTGTCGGGACGCCTTGGTTGTCTTCTTCTCGGGGTGGCCTCGCCCCTTGCCGGGCTCGCCTGCCCGGCAAGGGAGGCCTTTCTCTTGACGATATATTGCTTCTCTGGCTTGGTCTTGGTCCCTCTAATCTGCTTGTTGGTCCTTCGAATCTCTTGATTTCTTGTACTCTGACTTGGGTTGGTGCTCCAATCTTGATCGCGTGCTTCTGCACAGTCAGGGCAACAGACCTGGGGTTTGTTGCACCGGCAGAAACCCCCGGGCCTGCCCCGAACGCGTTGCCGAGCGTCGTCGGGGTAGGGCCTAATAAGTGCACAGGCAGGGTTGCTGAAGAGGCTGGTCTCTTGAGGTCTTCTTTGCTTCTTCATTAGTCTTGATTCTGGGCCAGTTTCTGGTTTCTCCGCGCGTCGTGTAAAGTCAATAGTGGTGGGGCCGCTCCAGTAATGGCCCGTGAAGGACTTTAACGCATGGGGTAGAAACTGCAAATTCACTCTTCCCACCACGCCCTTATCCTTAGCCACGTATGCTGCATGCATCGCGCGGGGTAGGTAACGGAGGCGCGTGGCGCGGGAGAGCATCAAGGTGAGGGCCCGGTCGTCCTGAATTGGTGGAGGGGGACGGTGGCCGCCCGTTGAGGGAGTGGCTCCCCTCCCCGGTTCCCCTATAAAAGGAGGGGTGGAGGAGGACGGAGTCACTCATCCTCGCATTTTTCCTCCTCTGTCTTCTGTTTCTACTGGTCAGGGGGGGGGGGGGGGGGGGGGGGGGGGGGGGGGGGGGTAGAACTTGCGGAGATGCTCAATATTCCATGAGTTTTGCAACTGAGTGCCATCTCCGGTCTCCAGACGGACTACGCCAGGTCTGGTGACTCGTACTACCCGGTAAGGGCCTTCCCACTTCGGTGACAACTTGTTTGTACCCTTGGCGGACTGAATGCACCTAAGGACAAGGTCACCTTCCTCAAAACACCGGGCATGAACCCTGTGGCTATGATAGCGATGCAGGGCTTGCTGATAGCGTGCAGCACGCGTAGCAGCCCGGAGACGGTTCTCCTCGAGTAGCACAGCGTCGTCACGCTGGTGCTGATCTTGCGCTACTTCATCGTTGGCAAGCACTCGAGGCGAATCGTAAATGATTTCCATGGGGATAACTACTTCTGCCCCGTAGACCAGGGAGAAGGGAGTCTGCCCGGTAGCTCGGTTTAGTGTCGTTCTGAGGGACCAGAGAACTACCAGCAGCTCCTCGATCCACCGCCTGTCGTGCTTCTGCAGCGTATCAAAGGTTCTTGTCTTGAGTCCACGCAGCACTTCAGCATTCACCCTCTCAGCTTGTCCATTGCTCCGGGGGTGTGCCACAGAGGCAAATGAGATCTTGCATCTGAGGGCATGAACATATTGCATGAAGGCGCGGCTGGTGAACTGCGTGCCATTGTTCATAATGATCCTTGCCGGAACTTCAAAACGACACACCAGATCTTTCAAGAACTTGATAGATGTCTGAGCAGTCACCTTTCTCACAGCAGTAACTGCCGAACACTTTGTAAACTTGTCGATAGCAACGAACAAGAATTCAAAGCCCCTGATTGCTCGGGGGAAGGGGCCGAGGATATCGAGCCCCTAGACTGAAAATGGCCATGATAGGGGGATTGTTTGAAGAGCTTGGGCAGGCAGGTGGGTTTTCTTGGAATGGAACTGGCAGGCTTCACATTTCGTGACTAGCTCGACCGCATCTTGGAGGGCTGTGGGCCAATAGAATCCTTGCCGGAATGCTTTCCCAACTAATGCCCTTGATCCAATGTGGGAGCCGCACATGCCTTTGTGTATCTCAGCCAGCAGTTCCTTTCCTTCTTCCCGGCAGACACACTTCAATTTCAAACCGTTGGGCCTCCTTCTGTACAGAGTGTCATCGACAAACTGATACATACTGACCCTCCGGGCTACTTTTTTAGCTTCATCTTGGTCGCCGGGAAGCTCTTCGGTTTGGAGGAAGTGGACAATGTGCCTTGCCCAAGTTGGAGCCTGGGGCTCGGCAACGAGGACTAGCGGCACCTCTTTTGCTGCAGGAGCACAAGCATCGTTCGCGGGGTCCATGGGCCCGGCTGGAGGGGATGGTCCAGCAGGCTGCGAGGAGTTGTTGCCGGCTGGGTCTCTGCCAGGAGCGGATGGCTCTACCGGGAGAGGCTTACCGGTGTCCAACTTTCTCCTTTTCCGGGCCATTGTTGCTGGGGATACGGAGGGCTGAGTGAGATGGAGAACAAAAGTCCCTGGTTCCATAGGAAGCTTCTATGCAGCACACTTTGACAGATGATCAGCTATGCTGTTTTCCGCAAAGGGTACGTGCTCTGTTTGCAATCCGTCAAAGTGCTCCTCCAATCTCCTCACTTCCTCGATGTATGCCTCCATCAATGGACTTCGGTAATCCTTATTAACTTGTCTCGCCACAAGCTATGAATCTCCTCGAATGATCAGTTTCTTGATTCCCAATTCAGCTGCAATCCTCAACCCGACAAGGAGCCCTTCATACTCTGCTGTATTGTTGGCTGCTTCTTCTCGGGCAAAATGCAGTTGGACGACGCACTTCAAGTGCTCCCCGGAGGGGGCGACAAGAAGCACGCCAGCTCCTGCACCTTGTAGGGAAAAAGCACCATCAAAATACATAATCCATTCTTGGGGCGATTCCTTGCCGGGGATAACTGTCTCTTTCACTTCCTCATCAGGGGTTGGCGTCCATTCTGCAATAAACTCTGCCAATGCCCTACTCTGAATGGTTGATGTGCTCTCAAACTTCAGACCAAAGCTGGATAACTTCAAAGCCCACTCCACTATTCTGCCGGTAGCCTCAGGGTTTTGGAGTATCCTTTGCAACGGGAAACGAGTGACAACCGTGATCTCATGGGCTTGGAAGTAGTGGCGCAGTTTCCTTGAGGCCATGATGAGACCAAAAATCAACTTCTGCACACCAGAGTACCTCGATCTAGCCCCCTGTAATAAGGAGCTAACGAAGTACACTGGGCGCTGCACCACTTTCTTCCTTGCCGTGTCCTTGGGGTTGCTCTCGTTGTCGTGCTTACTGCTGTCCTGATCCTTCTCTCACTACTAGGAAAAAGCCTAGTAGTAGCGCGGGTTAAACAACTAGTAGTAGCGAGGGTACCCGCGCTACTACTACAGCGCTACAGCTAACCGGTAGTTGTAGCGCGGTTCATCCCGCGCTACTAGTACATGTGTTAGTAGTAGCGTGGATTCCACACGCGCTACTACTAACTATCTATAGCGCGTGTCTGTGACCCGCGCTACTACTATTAATTTCAAAAACCAAAAAAAATCTTGACCCCATGCATGCTGTCAATGGAGTCAATGGTTCGATCCAGCGACGACAGGGGTTGCCGGAGGTGCAGACGGGTAGTGGAAGACTAGATCCGGTGACGGTTGTTGGAGAGGGACCAGATCCAGTGAAGAGCAAGAAGACAGTGTGAGGATCCTCTTCGCGGCCAAGGCGGAGAGCTCCTGGTTAGCCATGTCGATGACCTGCGCAAGCATCGACATGGGAGGTGAGTAACACCGAAGGGAGAGGGAGAGGGAGAGGGAAAAAGAGAAACAAGGGAGAAAGGAAGGAGATGGAGGGCGCATCGGGGCTAGTCACCGGTGGTGAGGTGCTCCGTCGTGGTGGCGTGGAGGCGAGGGGGAAGACGGGCGAGCTCCTGGACGCCAGCGACGCGAGGAGGCGGACTCGTTGGGCGCCATGGAGGAGGAGATGAGCTTGGGGAGGAGCACCATGGGAGAGCCTATGGAGAGAGGGGGGAGTGAGGGAGAGGGGGAGTGAGGGAGAGGAGGGATTCGGCCGAGGATATGAGGACTTCACCTACCTCGTACTTAATTGTAGCGAGGGGTATAAAACCGCGCTACTACTATCAACTTAGTAGTAGCGCGGGTTTATACCCCTCGCTACTACAATGGCATGTCCCGGGGGGGCACGGTAGAGATCGCTTAGTAGTAGCGAGGGTTAAAAACCCGCGCTACTACTATCAACTTAGTAGTAGCGAGGGGTAAAAACCCGCGCTACTAGTAAGTAGCAGTAGCGAGGGGTATAAACCCGCCTACTAGTAAGCGTGTGCCTATAAGCTTTTCCCTAGTAGTGTTTGACTCTGCCGGCCTCTGCTCACTCTCTGCCTCATCCACTTCTCGATGTGCTACCAAGGCTGCACTGACCACTTGGTTGGTTGCCGCTAAGTACAGCAGCAACAGTTCCTGGGGTTTGGGAGCAACCAAGGTAGGCATAGAGGACAAGTATGCCTTCAACTCTTGCAAAGCTATATCTGCCTCTGGGGTCCACTTCATGGGCCCTGCCTTCTTCAAAATTTTGAAGAACGGCAGGGCGCGCTCGGCAGACTTGGAGATGAATCTGCTTAGCGCGGCGACGCATCCTGTCAGACGCCTCACATCCTTAACTGTCCTTGGTGCTTGGATCTTCTCGATAGCCTTGATCTTGTCGGGGTTGGCTTCAATCCCGCGATGGGATACAAAGAACCCAAGCAGCTTGCCAGAGGGAACACCAAATACACACTTTTTCGGGTTGAGCTTCAAATTGATCTTTCGCAGATTAGCAAATGTCTCATCCAAATCCTGGATAAGGGTGGCTCTATCCTTGGTCTTGACCACAATGTCATCCATATAGGCTTCTATGTTTCTGTGCAGCTGTGGCTCAAAACCAATCTGGACTGCCCTTGCAAAAGTGGATCCGGCACTCTTTAATCCGAATGGCATGCGGACAAAGCAGTACGTACCACATGGGGTGATGAACGATGTCTTCTCTTCATCTTCCTTGGACATGAAGATCTGGTGATACCCAGAATATGCATCAAGAAAGGAGAGCAAATCACAACCTGAAGTGGAATCCACAATCTGATCTATGCGCGGCAAGGGAAACGGGTCCTTCGGGCAAGCCTTGTTGAGATCTGTGAAATCTATGCAAAGCCTCCACTTCCCATTAGCCTTCTGGACTACCACTGGATTTGCCAACCATGTGGGATGTAGCACTCCTCTAACCAAACCAGCTGCCTCAAGTTTCTTGATCTCTTCCGCAATGAACTGTTGCCTCTCCAAGGCCTGCTTCCAGACTTTCTGCTTGACAGGTCAGGAATGTGGGCAGACAGCAAGGTGGTGCTCGGTTACCTCCCTGGGAACACCGGGGATATCAGATGGTTGCCAGGCAAACACATCGATATTCGCCCGCAGGAAGGCAACGAGCGCACTTTCCTATTTGTCATCGAGGGTGGCGCTGATCGTGAAAGTACCATCAATGCCAGACAGCCCTGCCGGGACCTTCTACACTTGGGGTGCAACGAATTTGGATCTCTTGCTGTTGGAACACTCTGGCACGTCGCCGACGGGTGCCGTGCACTCAGTGGGGGCACGCTTCCCGGACTCTTTGCCGGAGCTCCTACAGTCCATCTTCTTTCCTTTACTTTCCTTGGCGGGAACTGCTGTTGCCGCTGCCTCTACCGCGACCGCGTCTCGGTACATCTTGTCCACACAAATGATTGCATCCTTCTCATCTGATGGATGGTGATGACTCCCAGTGGCCCAGGCATCTTCAAGGTGTTGTAGGCATAGTGGGATGCCGCCATGAATTTAGCAAGAGCCGAGCGTCCAAGAATCCCATTGTACGGCAGGGGGAGATCAACCACATATAACAAAATCCTCTCAGTCTGGTAGTTCAGTTCTCCCCCAAACGTTACCGACAACGTGATCTTTCCCTTAGGATGACTCCTGTCGGGATTAAGTCCTTGAAACATGCCGGTAACCTCTAGCTCTTCCACTACTATCTGAAGCTTGCTGAAAACTACTGGGGAAATCAGATTCAACCCGGCCCCGCCGTCCACCAACATCTTTGTGACCTTGAGGTTGCGAATTGTTGAGGAGACCAACAACGGCAAGCGTCCTACTGCAGTGGTACGGCTAGGATGATCTTCCTCGTCAAAGATGATGGGCGTACGGGACCATTTGAGTGGCTTCCGGGCCTCCCGCGCTGGCTCCACGGCATTGACTTCTCGCGCCCACCTCTTGAGGTGACGGTGAGAGGCGTGCAAGGATGCACCCCCGTCAATGCACAGGGCATCAATGGCCTTCTGAAACTCTTGCTCACTGGTTTCCTCTTCATCCCCCCCATCACTCTCATCATCACAGGTTCCCTTTTCTCGACCTCTGGCGGGCTTTCCTTGGTTCCGAAGGGGTTTGCCGGGGCGATTTACTTCACCACCTCGGCCCTTACCGCCAGCAACATTCTGACCCTTTTCCTTATCACGCTTCTCATACTCTGCTCTCTGTCTCTTGACAAGCTGCTCAACCTGATAACACTCTTGAAGGTCGTGGCCCTTGGTCCGGTGAATCTTGCAGTATGGCCCATCACCTTTCCCGGCTTTCTCGGCAGCAGCGGCTTCCCGGCAGTAAGTGCACATGGCAGCTTCCTTGCCAGGAGCCTCAGCCTTGGCCTTCTTGCCGGTACTAGGTGTACCCAATCCTTCAACAGTCATTACTGCCTTATCTCTCCGCTTCTTGCTGCGCTTCTTGCTCTTCTGACTGGTTGACTCATCATCATCCGCTGAATCAACATTGATGCAGTCTTCCTCTCTGGGCAACTTCCTTCCCTCCTCCATCCGAGCACACTTATCCACCAGCGTGTAGAGCTCCTTCACAGTCTTGGGGAACCGCACGTTCATTTTAGAACGAACCCGGCGGTTGCGCACATTGGACTGGAAGGCGGCTATTACGGCTGGCGGATGGATATTTGGGATATTTCTATGAACTTTGCTAAATCTCTGTAAATACTTACGGAGGGTTTCTCCTTCCTTCTGTTGGAGAAGCTGCAAGTTGCTGGGCCTGCCGGGCTCTTGATGACCGCCAGTGAAGGCAGCGGCTTCCCGGCAGTAAGTGCACATGGCAGCTTCCTTGCCAGGAGCCTCAGCCTTGGCCTTCTTGCCGGGGGGGGGGGGGGGGGGGGGGGGGGGGGGGGGGGGGGGGGGGGGGGGGGGGGGGGGGGGGGGGGGAAGTAGTTAGCAAACACCTTCTCATCTCTTCCTCCGGCAGCCTGAACAGCGATGGTGTAGATGCTCAGGAACTCTGCCGGGTTCAGCCTCCCATCGTACTTCTCAGGTATTTTTGGCTTGAACGTGCGAACGGATGGCTAACGGACTTGCCGCAGCTCACGGGTAAAGGCAGGGAAGCCAACCTCGAAAGGTAGGCACCCGCCAATACCGAGCGCGGGCTCGTCGACGTTGGGGCCGTCGCACCCGACGGCCCGGCGGAGGTCGTCGCGGCGTTGCTCGACAACGGCACATGCGTCTCCTCTCCGCCTATCCTCCGGGGCTCGTCATTGGCCTGGACGCGCTCGAGGGTCAGAAGAGGCCATCGAGGCGTCGTCGGGATCTTGATTCTATTGGGGGGGGGGGGGGGGGGGGGGGGGGGGGGGGGGGGGGGGGGGGGGGGGGGGGGGGGGGGGGGGGGGGGGGGGGGGGGGGGGGGGGGGGGGGGGGGGGGGGGGGGGGGGGGGGGGGGGGGGGGGGGGGGGGGGGGGGGGGGGGGGGGGGGGGGGGGGGGGGGGGGGGGGGGGGGGGGGGGGGGGGGGGGGGGGGGGGGGGGGGGGGGGGGGGGGGGGGGGGGGGGGGGGGGGGGGGGGGGGGGGGGGGGGGGGGGGGGGGGGGGGGGGGGGGGGGGGGGGGGGGGGGGGGGGGGGGGGGGGGGGGGGGGGGGGGGGGGGGGGGGGGGGGGGGGGGGGGGGGGGGGGGGGGGGGGGGGGGGGGGGGGGGGGGGGGGGGGGGGGGGGGGGGGGGGGGGGGGGGGGGGGGGGGGGGGGGGGGGGGGGGGGGGGGGGGGGGGGGGGGGGGGGGGGGGGGGGGGGGGGGGGGGGGGGGGGGGGGGGGGGGGGGGGGGGGGGGGGGGGGGGGGGGGGGGGGGGGGGGGGGGGGGGGGGGGGGGGGGGGGGGGGGGGGGGGGGGGGGGGGGGGGGGGGGGGGGGGGGGGGGGGGGGGGGGGGGGGGGGGGGGGGGGGGGGGGCGTTAGAGGCCGCGGGCGGTGGAGCCTTCGAGGTGGATGGGTGAGCCGAAGGACCGGGTTTCTTCTTGGGCGCCATGGTCGATGGCGTCGTCGAAGAAGAAGATGGTGATGAAGATGACGCGCTGCACACGCCTTCAGGTTCGCGCAAGCGAGTCCCCTACCTGGTGCGCCAAAGATGTTGCGGGAAACCACGGCCACTTATGGGACCAGGAGGCCCCTTGCTGCTTCGGCAGGGGGACGTCGCGTTGCACAAAGAGCAGACGAGCATGGGGCAGCACGGCAGAGATCACGCATGCAGTTTTACCCAGGTTCGGGCCGCCGTGAGGCGTAAAACCCTACTGCTGCTTTGGTGGATTGATGGTGGAAATGAGGTGGTGGAGCGTAGTACACTTGCCCGGCAAGGGTTGCCTCAGGGCGGCAGTGGCTACGCGCGTACGGGGGTGTGAGTTACCCAGCCTTCTAACCCTCTCTACGGTTGCCATGGGCCTCCTTTTATAGATCAAGGGGTTACCACAATGGCAAAGTAGTCATTACGCACTGATAAGATAGCAACAGTGCTATCATACCTAACTCTGCGGGCTGATAGGGGCGCATTAAGTGCACCACTCAATGTCACATCACTGGTTGCCCGGCAAGGCTTGCCGGGCTATCTTGCCAGCTCCGCGCCTGCTCGTTTGACACGTTGCAGGACGGGTGTCACCTCTGGGTTTTTCCTGTAGGGAGAGGCTGCCATGTGGCGAATGGCTGCCACTTAGTCACTCCGCGACTTGACACTGCACTGATCGACGACGTGGGTCGTGGTGGAGTGGTTGGTGAAGTGGTTTGGCCTCCGTGAGTCTCGGCATGCCCTGCCGGGACGCCTTGGTTGTCTTCTTCTGGGGGTGGCCTCGCCCCTTGCTAGGCTCGCCTGCCCGGCAAGGGAGGCCTTTCTCTTGACGATATCTTGCTTCTCTGGCTTGGTCTTGGTCCCTCTGATCTGCTTGTTGGTCCTTCGAATCTCTTGATTTCTTGTACTCTGACTTGGGTTGGTGCTCCAATCTTGATCCCGTGCCTGGCACAGTCAGGGCAACATAACCAGGGTTTGTTGCACCGACAGGTGGAGACGGAGATGTGCAGTAGTAGCCGAAGCGGGCGTGGGTGCAAAAGTGCGCCAGGGGGCTGCGAGCGTCAGTCGCGATGGCGGCCTACGACGGAAGCAACAAGTGGCTATGGGGGGGCAGAGGGGGAAGGAGGAGCAGCAGGTGGAGCGGCGGCTCGAGGCAGCGGCAGGAGGTGGCGGAGGGCAGCAGCCGCGGGGCTGCGACAGAGCAGCGCGCGCAGGGGAAGGAGGGCAGCAGCTGCGCAACGGCAGGGCAGCTGCGGTTGGTGGAGCACGGCGCAGACGCGCCCGTGGCCTTAGGCCACAGCAGCAGCGGGGGCGGCGCGGCGCACGGGAGGAACAGAGGGGTACGAGCGGCGGCGAGGGGGCCGAGGGCACGGCGTGGCAGCAGCTGTAGAAGCTGCAGCAGCAGGGTAACATGGGGCAGGCGAGCGGAGCGGCGCGGGCGACGAGCCGATGCGCGGTGGGACGAGGCCAGCACGTGGATGACGTGGTGACGAGGGCGAGCGGAACTGCGGGGCTAGGCAGTGAACGCGGCGAGCGGATGGGAGAGAGAAGGGGAGGGAAGGCGCTCACTGGTGTTGTGAGAAGGGGGCGTCGAGGCATGGGGAGGTCCGGCGAGGGAAAGGCGGGGAGTCGACGGCGACGGGTGACCACGAGGCGGCGACGGGCGGCGTAGCGCTGGCGTCGGGGCGCCGAGGCGTCCATGGGGCAGAGGGGGGCAAGGAGGAGTGGTAGGGGGCAGCTAGAGTTTGCCGTGGGGGAAGGGGCGCCGGGTTTATAGGCGGGAGCGGCCGGTCGATGGCCGCCACAGCGACGGCCGCAGTCGTGGCGGTCATTTGCTTCGTCCACTCCCCTCCCCATGAACAGCTAAGGGAGGGGGCAGGGGTAGTGGGCCGGCCTGGCGGCTGGGCCGCTTCGGCCAACTGGGCCAAGTGGCCCGGGGGAAGGGGGTCCTTTTGTTTTACTTTTAATTTTATCTTTCTATTTATATTTCTTTTACTGTTTTATTTTATTTTTAGTAGTATTTAGCTATACAAAAACTAGCAGAGTGGCCCGCTCGATGCGCGGGCTAGGATTTTATGAAGTTAAAATTTGAGAAGCGCGGGCAAAGCTTTTAAAATTTCAAATTCGATTTGAAGTAAATTATAGTCTTATGTGGATATAATGTACAAAGGTTATTATATTTACCAGAATAAGATGTGTAGATTTTTTTTTTGTTTATAAGCTAACTCTTGATAGCATTAAAACACCTAGACCATTGTTTTCCTTGTTGAAATAAAGGGTATGTGATAGAAGAATATTTACAAAAATACCTAACATTAGCCTTTGAGAGGATGGGCAAGTAATAAAGCCTTAATCTCTAAAATCCACCTAATTTTTGTACATATATTTATTCTTTCTCGTAGATTTCATAATATAAATGTTTGGAAATTTGGGGTGTCCTAGAAGTGAATGAGACGACTATGTTGGTCATCCAACTACAACAATAATTATTGTTTATTTACAACCTTACTCTTCTATTCATGTTCAGCTTTGCACATATTGCTTTGACCTCACTGATCTCCCTATTTTTTGGAGATTGGAAAGGAATTGATTCATCAAGATGATCACATCTCCATGCATATGATCTAACTCTTTCTTTTCAGCATGTGGCATATCTGTCCACATATGATACGTTCACACCAATGTCTATACCATCGTTTTATGGTCTGACGATGGATATATTGGATGTTGTTGATGTGATTGCGAACACACATATTTTATCCTCAAACTAGTTAATTGCCTGTGCGTTGCCACGGGACAATATCAATCGTACCACATATACTATTAGGATATTCTTGCACGTCAAGCAACATTGCTCATATATATTGTATCGTGAGATCATTATTTTATTTTTCTTGTTTGCCTAGTGTCAACTTATTTTTGCAACGTTAGATCAATCTTTTTGTTGTTTTGCTACTTATTCACACTCTCCTTTTAAACAATTCTCACTCTTGAGTGATTGTTTGATTAATGCCCCCTGCAATCCCGTCTAGGAATAATTGGAGAGGATTTTGACTCAAGGGCCAACCCCCTTCAACCCCCGGCAAGTTGAACAACCCATATGTTGTTCATACCCACCGACGGAGCCTCTTGGATAGATAACTTTCCTCTCTCACCAATGCAGCCATAGCCTTTCATGCTCATCTCTTTTCCCCCCAAATACATAGATAGAAATTGTGTCTCCGACGACTCACCTCCATGGAGATTTAATCTCTAGGTTTTGTCCCAATTCCTCTGTCCAGTTTCTCCCCCAACAGTGTTAGCCCCTTTCTGGACTGCTTCATTGAGGCTTGAACTGCCAACCAACCATCACGCCGGCTGCTTGTTGTTGCGCCTACATATACAGGCAAGAGTTGCTTCCTTATCATGTTGATGTTGTGTTGTACACCACGGCCGAAGCCCAGGGCGATGACGACCGATCAACTAAAAAGTGAAATCCTGCCGAAGGACATAAGCAAGGTACATGTGAATTTTGATTGCCATGGAAACTTGATTCACATGTTTCTAATTGTTGGCCCATGGCCCATGGGGGTTAACCTCTTGTACTTTTTTTAGCCGCACGGGTTAACCTGTTATTTTTATGTAAAGTATAAACTAAAGAAACATGATTCAGACCATCAGATGTTAAACCAGTCAAACACATTATGGTTATATCAATTAAAGAAACTTGAAACTGAGAAGCAACAATAATTATTGAATTATTGTTTCAGGTAACAATTATTATCTTTTGTAATTATATGTTGCGAGATATGCCTGTTTTTGACTTTTTCATGCATATTTCTCTTCTAGTTTGAAAACTGCCACCCCCTAGTTGCTCGTCACGCTCCGCCACTGTTCATACCCAACATCTCTTGTAAATAGGAACCAAAAACATTAGCTAGACCATCTATACAGCTACAATGGTGACAGCTAGGGGGATGAGTGTGTATTAGCATAGAAATACTCGTTTGAAATCAACAATGGAACAAAATGGCCATAATGCAACATTGGTTCTGTATACAGTAGCCAGCATTAAAATAATCAAGCACGGTTGCCTCCTCAAATCTATACCTGCAATTGAAATAAGCAGCAGCCCCTACTTGCACATGTGCCACAATGTCCGGAGCTAGGGGGATGAGTGTGTATTAGCATAAAAATACTCGTTTGAAATCAATAATGGAACAAAATGGCCATAATGCAACATTGGTTCTGTACACAGTAGCCAGTATAAAAAATCAAACTCGGTTGCCTCCTCAAATCTATACCAGCAACTGAAAAAAAGGGTATGTGTAGGCAGAGCAATCAGTCCTACCATCACAAGAAAAACTTGCTGGCCACGAAGCTATCAATTTCACTGGAAGGGACTTAGTGTTTACAACCTGCTCCAATGGTCCACCCTACACCCCTAAGGCTGTTATTTTCTTGCACTAAGATCACTCCCAATCTTCCCAGGACCTGATAAGATACATTAAGAGAAAAATGAGAAGCAGCCAATGAAGGAAGAGGAGCATCCTACATGAAGGTGACAGCTCTATTACATTAACAGTGCATTCTCATTCAGTTTGAAGACCGAGTATAACAGGCTAAGCCTACACAGAACATTCTAACATCATGGAGCTCAACTACTGAAGTGGGATGGGCACCATATCAAGATTTGCAATTTTAGATAGAAGAAAAACTTGGAACGGTAGGTAGTAATAATTATAAATGGCAAACTACGCTAGATGGTTTAGCTTTGAAAGGGTTATCTGAATCCACTTGTAGACACACTCAAGGACTGGAATTCTGCAATCATCACCACCTGTTTCATAAACTTTAGACTGCATGCGAGTACGAGTTAAGAAAAGGTTAGCACCTAAACTTCTAGAATATGTGTCTCTTGATCAAACTGCTACTTTCTAAAGATTATTTCTTGACCATCAATGCCCATTTTAGAATCCCAAATGGAGACGATGCTATGAGATGTGGTTCTTTTTGTTTGATTTATGTAAAATGTAATTTCTTATGCACAGAGAAGTAACTAATTCACAAAACCATATGAGACAGCAACATGGAGGAAAGTATAAGCTTATGCATACGCCTCCTGTACAGGAAATAACACTCTTGTTGGCTGAAAAAGTTATCAACAAATAGCAGCTATTTCAAATACAGAGGCTTACTGTGCAACAAATATTTGCGATACATCCCCAGTTTTGAAATATGTGTTGCAACTTGCAATTAAGATGTCAATGCAGAGGCTTGTGTCTCTGCATCCACCGCAAAATATGTCAATGTTTTCAAATATTTGTTGTACAAGATAGGAGACATTAATAGCAGGGGTGGATCCAAGACAAATATTTGCTACCACCATATTTTCCTTGGATACCAAAAATTAATAGTAGCAAAGCAAAAGGGGTTATGGTTTCCTGCAACACATTGTAAAATCCATATGGTGGTTGCTTAATGTACAGAAAAAAGAGCAGATCTTCTGATCCTATCGTTACTACATAGAAAGATTAGATACGAGGAAGAAATCACACACACATGTAATGTGGCCATCCGTGGAATCGTACCAAGAACACAAGGGAGGGTGTGACTTGAGAGGGAAACCAAACCTGCTTTACCCCGAAGCCGAGACGCCGCATGAGCCGGCCGCTACACAAACTTCATCTTTGGTCGATTGCTTCGTCCTTCACAGCTCGCGCCTGTGACCACGAATCAATGAAAAACGAACGTGTAAGAATCCATGAGTGGATCCAAACTGTCGAGATAGGAGGATCTTGTAGAAGAAGATGCCCACCCATGGCGGCGGCTCCATCCAGAGCCGGCGACGATAGAAACTTTGGATCGCAGGATGGTACTTGTGATTGGAGAGGAGGGGCGTGGTGGGAGGCGCCCGGGCCGCGGCGTAGTACGTTGGCGGTCGCCGATGGAAAGGCGACATATCGAAGGAAGGCAGCTAGGGGAAGGCCCTGCTGGGGAAGGCAGCTGGCGTGCGGAGGCGGCATGGCGGAGGAGAGGCAAGCCAGATGACTTGACAGGCTGTGTGGGCGAGTGGATGGTGTACGGGGGGATGAGGCACAAATTAAGGAGGAGACTACGGAGACAAATTAAAGCCTCATTAATGGTTTTCATTAAAAACGATGGAAAGCTGGAAAAATCAAATCGGGAGAAGGAAGAGTCGGACGAAGGGACTACCATAAGACGGGAAACGGAACCTTACGATTCTTTTAGGTAGTAGAGATAGCCGGGCACAAAAATTAGACACCTATAATAAGAGATGTGTGCAATCTATAGTGAAAAAAGTTCAAATAACTAACAAAGTAGATATACGATATTTTTATCGTATGCTTGTGTCGGTGGAAACGACACCTATGGAATCACTGGGATCCCTTCTACGGTTGGCGGGTGCGGGGTTGTGCAAAGAGCGGGTCTGGTAGCCAGCACAAAGATCGTTTACCCAGGTTTGGGCCGCAAGGATGCGTAATACCCTAATCCTGCTTTGGTGTATATTTGAGTGTTCTTGAGCTCTCGAACTAGCTGCGGTGCGTGCGTAGTCCAAAAGATCCGAATCCTTCTCCAGTACGCCTCGGGCCTCCTTTTATAGTCAAAAGGGGTCACCACAGTGGCATACAAGAGGTGGAAAGGTACACAGTGGTTAAGTCTATCCTCTGGCACCGTCGGACAAACGCATTTAATGCGCTGCCGACGTGCCCTTCTTGCTTTATCGGGGACGGCAAGGAAGCTCGTCCCAGCTGTCGCCGCCTCGCCTGGCTCCGACACGCGTCCGAGCTGATGAGGCGTTGTAGTGCCACGTTGGCTGGCTGCTGGGCTGGCGCGGTGGCAGAGTCTTCACAAAGATTTGCATGTCACCACGTAGGTGCTTGCTGAGTTGGCCTGGAGGCCGCGCGTCGCCACGCAGGTGCCTGCCCAGCTGGTTGGGCTGGCAGCTTTATGGGAACGACGGTGGAGTTTTGGCAGACGTGGGCCTGGCTGTGGCCCCGCAGGTGTCCTCGGTAAGGGTCTTGCCGGGGCCCCGGCAAGGGTCTTGCCGTGGCATCGCGGTCGTCCCCGGCAAGGATCTTGCCGGGGGTCTCGTGGATTTCCTCGGCAAGGATCTTGCCGAGGATCGTCGTCTTCTGGTCCTCATCTGATCTTGTGTGCTTATGATCTTCACAAAGATCTGCATGCCACCATGGAGGTGCCTCCCGAGCCTTGGTTCCAATGTGGTTGATGGTGTTGGAACCCTTGGGCTCAAGGGTGGCGCGCTCTGCTGGCGTTGGGCAAGCTGCCTCGGCAAGGCTCTTGCCGGGGCTGCGGAGGCCGCCCCGTCAAGGGTCTTGCCGGGGGAGTCCACCTCATCCTCTTGCTCTTTGTGTCTCTGGTCTTGGCGTTGCTTTGCACGTCTTGTGCTTTTGGCTTCCCTCCTCTGCCCTACTTAGTGTGGCCGCGGGCGCAGCTCTGACTGCCTGTGCATAAGTAAAGGGGTACAAAAAGGGCCCCCACTTTTGTACACCGACAGGAGCCCCCGGGCCTGGGTCACACATAAGCGCAACGCGTTGTTGGGCTAGGCCCAGAACGGTGCGCGGGCAGGCGGGCGGATTTTTACCGCAGTAACTCCTTCGCTCGCTGCGCTTCCCCACGACCCGCGTTGAATGCGCGACATGGAGGGTCGTGCATGGGGCGGTTCCTGCCCTCATGCGTCACATCGTGATAAAGAGGCGGCTCGCGCCTTCCCCATAAAAAGAGGAAAACACAGGGGCGCGGCTCATTTACTGAGTGGACTCGGATCATGGCCTTCAAGGCGCCCGTGCCCTACAATCACGGGGTGGAAAACGGTCGCCTCACTCGTCCCCTCGATTTCTGCTTGCTTGCCACGTGTCCCCCATGCCTCGAAGATGGTAGGCGGCGGATGCGGGGGGCACGGGCGTTAAATGACGAGGCGGGAAACCGGGTCGCCGCTGATTGGAGCAGCGGGTCGGTCTCGATTCCCTGCGCCCCTGATGGCCGGATTGGTTGAGTGGGGCGGCCGTGCCCCGACCCCGCCCCTTTATAAGAAGGGGAGGGGGATGGCACCCCTCAATCTTTCATCATCCATCTCCTTCCACCTTGGCTCCTTTCTTTCTTCTGCTATGGCGAGAGGGTGCGCCGGCACTTCGACGGTGGCGACGAGGGTCTCCGCTCGACAGCGCGCCCCTCCTTCCGAAGAGCTCGTGGCGGCGGAGCCGGCCACGAGAGGAAGGGGGAGGGGGCGAGGCCGAGGTCGACGTGGCGCTCGGGGAAGAGGAGGACGGGGCGGTGCACCGGCCTCGCCTCCACCAGCGGTCCCTCCCCAAATGGAGGGCCACGTCGGGGACCAGCCCCGCGAGTCTTCATCAGGCTGCACCGGCCAGTGCGCCGTCGTCTTCGTCTCCCTGCTGCATTCGCTCGGGAGATGGAGCTCGATCCGCCACAGACTCTGAGGTTGCACATGAGGGGCTGCGGGAATGGCGGCACGCAGGTTGATGTCGACTTTCCCGCGCCTCACGTCATGTATCTTCGTCGCGGATGGAAGGCCTTCGCTCGTGTCCACAGCCTGACGGAGGGGCTCGTTCTCTACTTCAAATTAATGGAGAACGACCTGCTCTCCGTCAAGGTCTTTGGGGACTTTGGAACTCGCCTAAAGTGTTGCGTGGAGAGCTCCTCCGATGACGAAGACTCCTCCTCAAGCGGAAGTGACGAGGAGGACAGCGACAGCGACGATGAGGGCGTCGAGCGGGGGGACGCCGACTCCGACTCCGACTGACCACGTTGCCCCTTCCTTGGCCACGTGCCCTGCCGAGGGCCTTCCTCGTCAAACTCTCCATCGGCGCGTTCCCCGTCGCCCCCTTTTTGCCTTCACCTGCCGCACCTGGGAGGAAAGGGGCAAGAACGGGGATCACGGGGCACTTATCTTTTTTTAGTTTGTAAGCCTACGGGCCTTAGTAGAATTTAGACCTTGTAATCCCCTCACTCGTGTATACATTCCGTACGAATTGTACTTGTTAACAACGTATGAATGAAAAGAAGGGTGTTTGTCGGGTTTCTTTTTGTGCGTGGGCGGGGGCCACACCAAGGAACGAGTCCTCGTTATCTTAAGATAAACATTGTAACCCGGCAACAGTCCTTGCCGTCCTCCTGCTCTATAGCTCGATTACACTCACACCCATGGCTGAGATAGGGGCAAAGCAGGATTGGGCCCTTCGCCCGTTCCCTTCCCACCGCGCTACGACCAAGTCCCGGCCCAAAGTAAGGTTTTTTGGACATGGGAAAGAGGGAGCATGATGGTATAAGTGAGCGAAGTCTCGTGCGTTCAAGTTTCATACGGAAGTAGGGAGTGGGGAATGAAAAACTTATCTGATGTTGCAGCCCCCGGCAGTCTTGGCTTGCCGCAGTCGGACCCGCAGCCCCCGGCAACCTTGGCTTGCCGGGGTCGGGGGCGCCGGCCTGTTCTCTTTCCTCCAAACATCTCAGCAGACATGTCCATGTACCCTGCGAACCTAAAAAGGACGGGAAGGAACAGAGAGATGCACACTCGACCTCTATGCTAGGGGTTAGTCGCCGCTAAGCACTATCAACCCTAACCGAGGGAGAGACTCAACCTAGCATGCATGCTAAAACTTAGGGCGCCAGCGCTTCATTTATTTATGCTCAGGGTCTGCGCCTGGCTTTGTACAAAGGGTTACATGCCTCGCCGGCAAGGCTTGTACAAAAAGATGGTCTGCCGGGGAGCCCGGCAACCGCGCCTTATGGGTAAAACTCGCGAAGATATTCGATGTTCCAGGAGTTGCTCACTGGAATAGCATCTTCGGTCTCCAGGCAGACTGCGTCGGGCCTGGTGACTCGTATTACCCGATAAGGGCCTTCCCACTTCGGCGTCAACTTGTTGGAATTCTTGGCCGATTGAACGCGCCGAAGAACAAGGTCGCCTTCCTCAAAGCTTCAGGCATGAACCTTGCGGCTATGGTAGCGGCGCAAGGCTTGCTGGTAGCGCGCTGCTCTCACAGCCGCCCGAAGACGATCTTCCTCAAGGAGCGTTGCGTCATCTTGCTGCAATTGCTCTTGCTCAAACTCATCATAAGCGAGCACTCGGGGTGACCTGTACGTGAGTTCCATGGGGAGAACTGCCTCTGCCCCGTAAACGAGGGAGAAAGGTGTCTGGCCGGTGGCTCGATTTGGTGTCGTTCTGATTGACCAAAGAACCGCCGGCAATTCATCAATCCAGCGTCGTCCGCACCTATGTAGCCTGTCAAAAGTCCTTGTCCGGAGGCCTCGCAATACTTCAGCGTTTGCCCTCTCAGCCTGGCCATTGCTTCGTGGATGCGTAACAGAGGCAAAACAGACCTTGCTGCCGAGGTCCTAGATGTACTACATGAAGACGCGGCTCATGAACTGTGTGCCGTTGTCGGTGATGACTCTATTTGGCACACCAAAACGGCAGACTAGCCCCTTGAAGAATTTGACGGCTGATTGTGCTGTCACCTTTCTCACTGGGGGGGGGGGGGGGGGGGGGGGGGGGGGGGGGGGGGGGGGGGGGGGGGGGGGGGGGGGGGGGGGGGGGGGGGGGGGGGGGGGGGGGGGGGGGGGGGGGGGGGGGGGGGGGGGGGGGGGGGGGGGGGGGGGGGGGGGGGGGGGGGGGGGGGGGGGGGGGGGGGGGGGGGGGGGGGGGGGGGGGGGGGGGGGGGGGGGGGGGGGGGGGGGGGGGGGGGGGGGGGGGGGGGGGGGGGGGGGGGGGGGGGGGGGGGGGGGGGGGGGGGGGGGGGGGGGGGGGGGGGGGGGGGGGGGGGGGGGGGGGGGGGGGGGGGGGGGGGGGGGGGGGGGGGGGGGGGGGGGGGGGGGGGGGGGGGGGGGGGGGGGGGGGGGGGGGGGGGGGGGGGGGGGGGGGGGGGGGGGGGGGGGGGGGGGGGGGGGGGGGGGGGGGGGGGGGGGGGGGGGGGGGGGGGGGGGGGGGGGGGGGGGGGGGGGGGGGGGGGGGGGGGGGGGGGGGGGGGGGGGGGGGGGGGGGGGGGGGGGGGGGGGGGGGGGGGGGGGGACCAAAGGCAATTCCTCTGCCATGGGAGCAGATGTCTCTACGGCCAGGGCTTGACGTCCTGCCGGAGTCTGCTGCCCCATGGCAGGCTCAGTGTCCATGGCAACATCCTTGCTGGCGGCTCCTAGGAGCTCGGCGGGAAAGTACTTGCCGGGGCCTGATTTCCGCCGCTTGGTCTACCCTGTCGATGGTTCAACGGATGGTTGAGTTAATCGAAGCACAAAAGTACCTAGTTCCACAGGCAATTTGAAGGCAGCGCGTTTCGACAAGTAGTCGGTGATGCCGTTCTCCACCCGGGGAACATGCTCCGCTTGTATACCGTCAAAATGCTCTTCCAGCTTCCTCACTTCATCTACATAGGTCTCCATTAATGGGCTTCGATAATCTTTGTTAACTTGTTTGATGACAAGCTGTGAATCACCCCTGATGATGATCTTCTTGATTCCGAGGTCTGACGTGATCCTGAGACCGGCAAGCAACCCCTCGTATTCAGCAGTGTTGTTTGTTGACATCTCCCTGGGAAAGTGCATCTGGACTACATACTTGAGGTGCTCTCCGGTGGGTGCAATGGGCAGCACACCAGCACCGGCGCCTTGCAGCGAGAAAGCCCCGTCAAAGTACATAATCCAGTCGCGACTTGTTTCCTTGCCGGGAAGACTGGTCTCCTGGACCTCCTCGTCGGGCGTTGAGGTCCATTCTGTAATGAACTTTGCCAAGACTCTACTCTGGATTGTCGAAGTACTTCCAAACTTCAAACCAAAGCTCAACAGTTCCAAGGCCCATTCCACAATCCTCCCGGTTGCATCTGGGTTATGCAATATCCGTTGCAATGGGAGGCGGGTGACGATGGTGATTTCATGTGCTTGGAAGTAATGACGCAACTTCATCGAGGCCATAAGGAGGCCGAAGAGCAATTTATGCACGCCGGAGTACCTTGATCTAGCCCCCTGCAAGAGGGAGCTAACAAAGTAAACCGGGTGCTGCATCATCTTCTTCTTCTGCACCACTTCAGGGGGGGGGGGGGGGGGGGGGGGGGGGGGGGGGGGGGGGGGGGGGGGGGGGGGGGGGGGGGGGGGGGGGGGGGGGGGGGGGGGGGGGGGGGGGGGGGGGGGGGGGGGGGGGGGGGGGGGGGGGGGGGGGGGGGGGGGGGGGGGGGGGGGGGGGGGGGGGGGGGGGGGGGGGGGGGGGGGGGGGGGGGGGGGGGGGGGGGGGGGGGGGGGGGGGGGGGGGGGGGGGGGGGGGGGGGGGGGGGGGGGGGGGGGGGGGGGGGGGGGGGGGGGGGGGGGGGGGGGGGGGGGGGGGGGGGGGGGGGGGGGGGGGGGGGGGGGGGGGGGGGGGGGGGGGGGGGGGGGGGGGGGGGGGGGGGGGGGGGGGGGGGGGGGGGGGGGGGGGGGGGGGGGGGGGGGGGGGGGGGGGGGGGGGGGGGGGGGGGGGGGGGGGGGGGGGGGGGGGGGGGGGGGGGGGGGGGGGGGGGGGGGGGGGGGGGGGGGGGGGGGGGGGGGGGGGGGGGGGGGGGGGGGGGGGGGGGGGGGGGGGGGGGGGGGGGGGGGGGGGGGGGGGGGGGGGGGGGGGGGGGGGGGGGGGGGGGGGGGGGGGGGGGGGGGGGGGGGGGGGGGGGGGGGGGGGGGGGGGGGGGGGGGGGGGGGGGGGGGGGGGGGGGGGGGGGGGGGGGGGGGGGGGGGGGGGGGGGGGGGGGGGGGGGGGGGGGGGGGGGGGGGGGGGGGGGGGGGGGGGGGGGGGGGGGGGGGGGGGGGGGGGGGGGGGGGGGGGGGGGGGGGGGGGGGGGGGGGGGGGGGGGGGGGGGGGGGGGGGGGGGGGGGGGGGGGGGGGGGGGGGGGGGGGGGGGGGGGGGGGGGGGGGGGGGGGGGGGGGGGGGGGGGGGGGGGGGGGGGGGGGGGGGGGGGGGGGGGGGGGGGGGGGGGGGGGGGGGGGGGGGGGGGGGGGGGGGGGGGGGGGGGGGGGGGGGGGGGGGGGGGGGGGGGGGGGGGGGGGGGGGGGGGGGGGGGGGGGGGGGGGGGGGGGGGGGGGGGGGGGGGGGGGGGGGGGGGGGGGGGGGGGGGGGGGGGGGGGGGGGGGGGGGGGGGGGGGGGGGGGGGGGGGGGGGGGGGGGGGGGGGGGGGGGGGGGGGGGGGGGGGGGGGGGGGGGGGGGGGGGGGGGGGGGGGGGGGGGGGGGGGGGGGGGGGGGGGGGGGGGGGGGGGGGGGGGGGGGGGGGGGGGGGGGGGGGGGGGGGGGGGGGGGGGGGGGGGGGGGGGGGGGGGGGGGGGGGGGGGGGGGGGGGGGGGGGGGGGGGGGGGGGGGGGGGGGGGGGGGGGGGGAGGATATCTCTGGGAAATAAGAAGAGTCAGGTAAGATCCTGGGAAAAGACCTGTGGGTTAGGGCCCACTCAAAAGAAACACCGTTGAGGGATTTAAAAGAGAGAATGCACCGATTGAATTAAATGGCTTGAATGAGATAAACAACCTCGAAATAGATTGAACGGATCTTGAATGACAAGACGAGCCTTTTGAGAAAGCTTTGAGCACGCCGGAACAAATGAATAGTGAGAAGTGAATGATTAAGAATTTCACCGGCATGAGAACGCATTGAAATGAGGAAAAGGGTATGATCAACACCAAAAGCTTGATTTGAATCCACCGGAGAAGAAAAGAATGACGAATGACGAACTTGAGGCTCCGTTAGTATCTTCATGAGAATCACCGGATAAGAACATTGAAGGAAAAGGATGGAGAGACTTCACATCAATAAGATGGATACTTGATCAAGAAATCTGAATCCTTCAAGAAAACAATGGTGGGTGGGTGGGAAAACACTATTGAGAATGAAACGAACACCGTTGACAAGAAATGATAATTGATCTTGCTGATGTTGAAATGATCGGATCCACTTGAAGAGAAAACACGCCGGTGAAAATGATTGACATGACAATCTCGATTATAATGGGGGGGGGGGGGGGGGGGGGGGGGGGGGGGGGGGGGGGGGGGGGGGGGGGGGGGGGGGGGGGGGGGGGGGGGGGGGGGGGGGGGGGGGGGGGGGGGGGGGGGGGGGGGGGGGGGGGGGGGGGGGGGGGGGGGGGGGGGGGGGGGGGGGGGGGGGGGGGGGGGGGGGGGGGGGGGGGGGGGGGGGGGGGGGGGGGGGGGGGGGGGGGGGGGGGGGGGGGGGGGGGGGGGGGGGGGGGGGGGGGGGGGGGGGGGGGGGGGGGGGGGGGGGGGGGGGGGGGGGGGGGGGGGGGGGGGGGGGGGGGGGGGGGGGGGGGGGGGGGGGGGGGGGGGGGGGGGGGGGGGGGGGGGGGGGGGGGGGGGGGGGGGGGGGGGGGGGGGGGGGGGGGGGGGGGGGGGGGGGGGGGGGGGGGGGGGGGGGGGGGGGGGGGGGGGGGGGGGGGGGGGGGGGGGGGGGGGGGGGGGGGGGGGGGGGGGGGGGGGGGGGGGGGGGGGGGGGGGGGGGGGGGGGGGGGGGGGGGGGGGGGGGGGGGGGGGGGGGGGGGGGGGGGGGGGGGGGGGGGGGGGGGGGGGGGGGGGGGGGGGGGGGGGGGGGGGGGGGGGGGGGGGGGGGGGGGGGGGGGGGGGGGGGGGGGGGGGGGGGGGGGGGGGGGGGGGGGGGGGGGGGGGGGGGGGGGGGGGGGGGGGGGGGGGGGGGGGGGGGGGGGGGGGGGGGGGGGGGGGGGGGGGGGGGGGGGGGGGGGGGGGGGGGGGGGGGGGGGGGGGGGGGGGGGGGGGGGGGGGGGGGGGGGGGGGGGGGGGGGGGGGGGGGGGGGGGGGGGGGGGGGGGGGGGGGGGGGGGGGGGGGGGGGGGGGGGGGGGGGGGGGGGGGGGGGGGGGGGGGGGGGGGGGGGGGGGGGGGGGGGGGGGGGGGGGGGGGGGGGGGGGGGGGGGGGGGGGGGGGGGGGGGGGGGGGGGGGGGGGGGGGGGGGGGGGGGGGGGGGGGGGGGGGGGGGGGGGGGGGGGGGGGGGGGGGGGGGGGGGGGGGGGGGGGGGGGGGGGGGGGGGGGGGGGGGGGGGGGGGGGGGGGGGGGGGGGGGGGGGGGGGGGGGGGGGGGGGGGGGGGGGGGGGGGGGGGGGGGGGGGGGGGGGGGGGGGGGGGGGGGGGGGGGGGGGGGGGGGGGGGGGGGGGGGGGGGGGGGGGGGGGGGGGGGGGGGGGGGGGGGGGGGGGGGGGGGGGGGGGGGGGGGGGGGGGGGGGGGGGGGGGGGGGGGAATAAGAAAGGGATAAAGAGTTGGCTTAAAATCGCCACTTCATATAATACATAAATATAGCATTACATCATCCAGAATACAATCAAGATCTGACTACGGAACCAAATGAAGAAAGACAACCCCTAATGCTAGATCCCCGATCGCCCTGACTGGGCTCCACTACTGATCAACTGGAAAACGAAACAACACAACGAACACGATCTTCATCGAGCTCCTCCTTGATCTCGGTTGCGTCACCGGCACGGTTATCATCGGCACCTGCATCTGGTTTTGGATGTAATCTGTGAGTCACGGGGACTCAGCAATCTCACACCCTTGCGATCAAGACTATTTAAGCTTATGGGTAGGAAAGGGTAGTGAGGTGGAGTTACAGCAAGCACTAGCATATATGGTGGCTAACTTACGCAAATGAGAGCGAGAAGAGAAGCAAAGCACGGTTGTGAACTAGAAGTGATCAAGAAGGGATCCTGAAACTACTTACATTCAAACATAACTCAAGAACCGTGTTCACTTCCCGGACCGGGGGGGGGGGGGGGGGGGGGGGGGGGGGGGGGGGGGGGGGGGGGGGGGGGGGGGGGGGGGGGGGGGGGGGGGGGGGGGGGGGGGGGGGGGGGGGGGGGGGGGGGGGGGGGGGGGGGGGGGGGGGGGGGGGGGGGGGGGGGGGGGGGGGGGGGGGGGGGGGGGGGGGGGGGGGGGGGGGGGGGGGGGGGGGGGGGGGGGGGGGGGGGGGGGGGGGGGGGGGGGGGGGGGGGGGGGGGGGGGGGGGGGGGGGGGGGGGGGGGGGGGGGGGGGGGGGGGGGGGGGGGGGGGGGGGGGGGGGGGGGGGGGGGGGGGGGGGGGGGGGGGGGGGGGGGGGGGGGGGGGGGGGGGGGGGGGGGGGGGGGGGGGGGGGGGGGGGGGGGGGGGGGGGGGGGGGGGGGGGGGGGGGGGGGGGGGGGGGGGGGGGGGGGGGGGGGGGGGGGGGGGGGGGGGGGGGGGGGGGGGGGGGGGGGGGGGGGGGGGGGGGGGGGGGGGGGGGGGGGGGGGGGGGGGGGGGGGGGGGGGGGGGGGGGGGGGGGGGGGGGGGGGGGGGGGGGGGGGGGGGGGGGGGGGGGGGGGGGGGGGGGGGGGGGGGGGGGGGGGGGGGGGGGGGGGGGGGGGGGGGGGGGGGGGGGGGGGGGGGGGGGGGGGGGGGGGGGGGGGGGGGGGGGGGGGGGGGGGGGGGGGGGGGGGGGGGGGGGGGGGGGGGGGGGGGGGGGGGGGGGGGGGGGGGGGGGGGGGGATGCATTAATTAAATAAGATATATTGTGATATCCCAACAAGTAAACATGTTCCCACAAGGAACACCATCTCCATGTTCCAACAAGGAACAAACTTCAATCTTCACCTGCAACTAACAATGCTATAAGAGGGGCTGAGCAAAGCGGTAACATGGCCAATCAACGGTTTGCTAGGACAAGGTGGGTTAGAGGCTTGGTTCAACAATATAGGAGGCATGATAAGCAAGTGGTAGGTATCGCAGCATAGGCATAGCAAAAGAGAGAGCAACTAGCAAGCAAAGATAGAAGTGATTTCAAGGGTATGGTCATCTTGCCTAAGATTCCGCAAGGAATAAGAACGAGTCCATGAAGAAGACAAACGGACGTAGTCGAACGGATCCTCACACACACGACGTTATCGGAACCAACCCAAAGAAACAACACCGGAAAGAAGCAAACAACATAGTAAACAACCACCACATAATCATGGCATGATGCACAATCAAGTATGATGCATGTCCGGTTTAATGAAGCATGGCATGGCAAAGTGCAACAAACAACACTACAAATTAAGTGGAGCTCAATATGCAACTCCGTTGCATATTGATGGAACACCACATCAATTATTTAGTTCTCTCTCGGTTATGTACCCAACAAAATTAAATGTTGTTAAGCATGGCAAGAGGGTGAAGCAAATGAAAACTACCTATCTAGTCAAGGTTAAATGAGGCCGGAAACAATGAACAACAAATTCCGGTAAATCCCCATATGCATATATAAGGTTTGGTATTGTTCTGCCCTAAACACAATTTTAGAGTTGTTAAACATGCAAAGAGATGTCACCATGTTAAACTAGGCATTTTTCCACCCCATTTACATATAAAGTTTATTAAAATCGGAGTTACGGTTATTTAGTTATGAATTAAAGCATTTTAACATGGCATAGGAGAAAATTTAATCAAACAGCATTTTTAAACATTTTAAACATAGATGAAAGTGGCATATTATTAATCTACACAAAATTTTGAGCAAGTTTCATATTAAGTTTGTTTAATTCTGATGCATGGTTAATTAGTTATTAAATGCAACAATGCTGAGGGTTTTTCTGTAATACAGGTAAACTCTCGGTTCCCCGGATAATTAGCAAAATCGCACCCTTGAGTCTGCAGAACCCAAGGGAAAGAAAAGGCTAGGTGGCGAATGGTAAAACCAATATTGGGCATTGCTGGAGGAGTTTTACTCAAGGTGAACTGTCAAGGGGTTCCCATTATAACCCAACCGCGTAAGGAACGCAAAATCTGGG